>BGNK01000958.1:0-168357 GCA_003297005.1 Symbiodinium sp. clade A Y106 | reverse complement strand
CCGGGAATGGCCCCGCGACTGTCCTCTCCGAGGTCGCGAATGCCTTGAACCCTGGAGCTGAAGTCGTGCTTCGCATGAATGCGAATGCCAAGGCGAAGTGAGCAGCAATGAGCCGCGATAAATTCAGGAGTGCCTTATCGAATGCTACATTTTGGAAGTGTTATGTCTATGTTGAAATGTTGAACTGATTTCCTCCGCGGATTGCAGTGAATGATGTTCTCGGATTCAATGTTGTACAGAACATTGCCCGACTGTGAGCACATCGACTGTACAGTGCAATGTGCCTCCAACTTTTGCGAATGTCTCGAATGTTGAACCTGTCCGTTCNGAACATTGCCCGACTGTGAGCACATCGACTGTACAGTGCAATGTGCCTCCAACTTTTGCGAATGTCTCGAATGTTGAACCTGTCCGTTCGAGCACAAAAGTCCACGAATGAGAGCAATGCGCTTTAGTTTGTTTTCTTTCTGTTTCATGTGAATGATGCTGTGATTGTCTATCATTGGTTCGTGATTTGAATGATCTTCGACTGAAGTCAAGATCAAGGGACTGTGTTAAATGACACGACCCCAATGAGCCCTCTAATGTCCAGGATGCATTTTATGAATGCAACGATGCCGAATGGCTCAAGGCTCAAGACTGGACGAATGCCCTGCTGCACAAAAGGAAGCAGACTGACTGATTGGTGATTGTGGGAAAGTAGTTGATCTAGATAGGTTGCTCGTAACTGTTTGATTGCATAGTGGAATTTTTGCACACACACACACACACACACTCTCTCTCTCTCTCTCTCTCCCTCTCTCCCTCTCTCTCTCTCTCTCTTCCCATATATGCATATATGTCGTTGCTTTCCTCTCTCAATCTCTCTCCATTTCTCATGTGTATGTATTTGTATGTATGTGTGCATATGTATATATATATATATATATAGATAGATAGCCGGGTGCGGGGTTCAAGACGTACCTGGGTTTTAATCAAAATCAGAGGTTCCTGGTGTTTAAAAGCAAGTTTTTTACCGGAATCGGGTGTTTACCAGAAGATCCGGTGGCAAAGCTGAAGTATGTAGGCCCCGCGCCCGGCATAGGTGTGTTTGGTAAGTCTTAAGTGCCGTGTCATTGGTCAGTTGTTTGGGTTTCAGGGGGTTAGAGTTTGAGAAATGTGGCCAGCAACCAGGGGCATCTTAAATATTCGGCCGTATTTAATAATAGGTAATTCGGTAGGATTGTAATAAAGAAGCAATATGAAGGCTTTGTCAGAGCAGAACTTGTGTGGAGTCTGTAAGGACCCCGAGTAAGGTGGGAACTGCAAAAGGAACTTTGTAGACTCCCACAGGGAAACAGGGGGCGTCTTGAATCCCGCGCCCGCCTATCTATATCTATATCTATATCTATATCTATATCTATAATATGTATATACAAATATATACAAGATGCATACATAATGTCATTGTATGTACACACAGACATATGCATAGGGTGTGTATGTATGCATGTATGTATGGATGGATGCATGGATCGGATCTTATCATTCTGTTCCTGGGGCTGTCTATCATGGGCGCGTCGTAATGCTGCAACCGCTGCATTGTTCATGCATGTTGACACTGTCTGCATCATGACCTGAGCAGTAAGTCGAAAACCTCATGTGCTTTTGGGAATGTGTTCTAGGTGCAGAGT
Source organism: Symbiodinium sp. clade A Y106 (assembly GCA_003297005.1). Taxonomy (NCBI): domain Eukaryota; class Dinophyceae; order Suessiales; family Symbiodiniaceae; genus Symbiodinium; species Symbiodinium sp. clade A. Next base: position 166,684 of record BGNK01000958.1, on the reverse strand, counting down.
CACTTGTAGTTTGGGCCTAGTCTTGCTCCGCCTCGGTCTCGGAAATAGTCCGGTTTCAGAACCGCCATGTCAACAATGTACCACAGAAGCTATACTTGTCCTGTAGGGTGAGGGTTGGCCAGTAAAGTTCTCGCAGCTGCACCACAGCTGTCTGGAGGCGGGATTGGTATGGATTTCAAGGTACAAATTCCTGTGGGGGGTTGCCTTTTGAGACAGTCTTTCATCTGCGTCTTGGGTCCCTACTAAAGCAGGGTCAGACACGTACACGCCCAAAACCACATTTCAGGCATCCTCAGCGCATGAGACATGCAAGAACGCAGGGTTCTACCAGTAGCAGCTTCTAGCAAAGACTACTTAGTGGCATGCTCGCAGCTCTTACCTCTGGGTGTTCCAGAGTCTGGCTGCAGGCGGAAGGTAGTAAAGAAGCACCAAGCACAAGTTTGCTGTTTGATGTTGTTGTTCTTACCAGTAGCAGGCTTCTTTTGCATATCTTTGTCTGATCTTCTGCAAAGTTGCCGACAAGAAGCTTTGGTGGTTTCACCTATACTGTAATTAGTTGCCTTCTGGCGAAGAAATACAGATTTCAGTGACTGTCCGTCCGCGTAGCCATCCGACGTTGCATACCGAGGGCTCTCCCAAATTTCAGGATGCGTTGACGGGATGCCAGTTCCATCGGACAGATACCAGTACAGTAGCAGCTTGCGATGTTTCGTTATAGTTGCAGACAGGATCACACGTTCTGAGGACTGCCTTGTTGTTTCGGGTTGCTTTAGGCGAGCACTTCCTGCTGGGATTCGTAGAACACGGTTCGAGCAGTTCAACATTCCATCAGCCTGTGCAGGTGACAGCGCTATGAAGATAAGCCAGGAGTCGCCTGCTTTTATTGCATTGGTGCAGGCGAGGCACGACCTTATTGCGTCGTCTCATGAAGCTTCCTGATGTCCTTGGTTTTGCACACATTCAGCACACTGTCATGTCCGATTGAAGTTGCACAGAATGTGCGGCAGGGCATGAGGCTGCAGGAGGCGATGAGTGTCTGCATGGCTGTCATGGACTCGAGACGAAGCATTCTCTGGCCTGGTTCGTGTTGACTGTACAGGCCAGTGCTGGTGCAGCCGGCGCTGTCTTCGCCTCGTTCGTTCTGCAACCAGTGGAGGCGGACAGCACCAGGGCTTTTATTTCCGATAGAGCGAAAGCATGAGAAGTATGAAGCTTTGATGTCCAGCTCCACTGATTTACCCAAGCACGTGTATCGACAGATTTCATTGACGGGACTCCTAAAGCTCAAGAACACTCCATGCTCAGTAACTGGAACGGAATCGTCCTCAGGTGGCGAAAACTCGGATCCAGATCAGTCACGGAGGCCGGCCTCTGCTGCGCACGCACGGAGTATTTGATCACCCTCCTACTCAGCACCTCAGGCAGAACTTCCGCAGAACAGGAAAACAGCACAGTGAAATGCGGACACACTCAGACAGAGACATGAACGGACAGATGTGCCACCCTGGCTACAGGGGCGAGAGCCAAGGCAGAGAGAGAGAGAGGAGTGGGCCCTCGGCCCGGGAAGCCTCAGACGCTTCCCATGCCCAAGAGCGAGCGCGAGAGAGAGAGAGAGAGAGCGAGAGAGAGAGAGGCAGGGAGGGAGAGGGAGAGACATCCCTTGGGTGGAGAATCGGGAACACTACCCCCATCCCAAATCTTGACCAAGCAAGAGATGCCCGGAGGAAGAAGAGAGAGGGGAGCACACCGCCCGATACTAGTGCTGTCATCCTATAGTGAAGCTGCCCAGCCCGTGACACATGCATGGCGCGGGGCTCTGCCTTTTGGTTGCAAAGCTGCAGTCCCTGAATGGTTGCCATGGGAGCAGAAAAGTGTTGCTTAGGGTACGGGATCGGGGATTGCAGCAAGGAGCCGAGAGCCCACGATGACCCCATGAAGGCCGACCACTCACTGGTACAGTGGGGGGGTCCGGCTGGCCTACGGCCTGTGGGTCCCCCAGTCGACCCTTAAGTCCGGCAGAAAGAAAACGAGAGAGAGAGAGAGAGAGAAAGAGCCTTGAACCATGTGTCGGAAAACGATTGAGGAACCCTGATACTTTCATAGGCCATTATACTTTCGCTCGAACTGTCAGGGGGGCTCAATCAAGTTGTCACACCCTTCCAAACGCCCCATAACGAATGGGGCCCATGCGGCCTGGGGGTTTGACACGCCCTCCATGCCCTGCAGAAGAAGAGAGAAAGAGAGAGAGTAGAGCGCACTGTGGCGGCCAGTGCACGCATGCGCGCTGGGGGTGCGGGTGCCCTCACTTCTTTGGCTGTGGACAAACAACAACACGAGAGATCACGTTCACAGCATGGCATCTGTTCTGCATGACACTTGGCACGAATTCGACGAGATCCAACGTGCTGCTGCAGGAGATGACAGCACCGTGGCAACCATGAGGCATCGCGGTTGAGACTTTCGCAAGAATCACGAGAAGCTCACCAGATGACATGACACGATCGTCACGACATGTCCACATGCAGGTTCTCACTTGCGTCTTGCCAACGAAGACTGCTTAAGGTTCGACATTAATTTCGCAATGAAGGGCTATGCGCTTATTACAGTTACGCCTTGGTTCTCGTGAAGATGACCACATGCGTCCGCGAATGTCCGGAACTTTATCTCATACACTGTCCAAGTTCCGGAACCTGGAATCGATGCAGGAAGATCGTCGAAATGTCAATCTGACATGGCAGGCAGATAGCCAGGGGCCCGGCTGGAGAGTTCCAGCCTTGGAACCTTTGGATGGGAGCAGGTGGCAAATGCACCGAGACCCTTGGACCAAACGAAGCTTGCTGGATTCGGATTACAAGCGCTCACTAAATCTGCAAAGCTCCTAGACGCTATTTTTTTTGCCTGGCTACGGGTCGCAGCACCGCTTCTTATACACCGACATTTAGTTGCAGAAACAGTGGTGGACACCAGCTCTCTGAAGAAGCATTGGCAGAATCCAGAACGGGACTTCAGTGACGGAGGTGTGAGGCTGACCCCCACTCGTCTCCACAGACAACTTGCACATGGTACTAGTAGCCACGGACACTCAACTCGAACCTAGCGCGACCCTTGAAAGGGGATTGTTTCTGAGAGACCATGTCCCAATGACACTAGCAACTGGTGGTTGGCAGTGCAGCGAATGCAGCCTCGTGGCGACGATACCCTTGAATGGGTGGCTGTCAAAATTATGGTCCCTTTTTGGGTCCCTATTATAATACGGCACCTATTATTTAGGGACCATAATTTTGACAACTACCCGAATGTTTTGTGTCGAACCCCTTGCCAGCCGCTGAGGAATGGGGCCAAGAACTTCGCGTCAGGGCCTGATACTCGTAATATAGGGGCCGAAATAATTACCAATACTATTTTGGGGGGTTCCTTATGATTAATTCTAGTATTATGGGCCCCAAGACCTTATTCTACTTATTAAGGCCGCTATATTTCTGCTCATGTGCTTGGCCTCGGCTTCATGTTGTGATTGCGTTCGAAGCTTGCAACTTAACGTACATCGTCCACATCTTCGTGTCCCGCTGTTCCGCCCAAGCCCGTTGCACGGCCGCAACGCCAAAACCCCCAGGTATTTCTACATTTACGATGGCATGAACGCCATTGTGAAGCAGTATATGGCGGTCACAACGGGTGTCCGCGCCTCAGGCAGAGGGCAGCCCAGCCAGTGGCTAGGCGGCGAGAAACACCTAGAAGCCCTCATTTTGATGCGCGGTTGTGTTCATTTGTTTTCAACATGGTGTCTGAGCCTAGGTGAAGCTGATTCTTGGGTATGTTGCCGGAGTGGGTGTCCTGGCACAGGTTCCTGAACGAGCGAGCCTGGTTTTGCATCGACCAAGTGCCTGTGATAGAGGAAGGGGAACCTGACTCACAGCGGCCCTCTTGCAACACCTTGCACATCCCACGACACCAAGCACATCTAAGGGAACACTTTGATCAACATGCCGCTGGAAGTTGTCTCCACGAAGCTGCAGCTGGACGATGCCAAGGTGTCCCATCTGTCCGGCTTCCCGCCGTGTCTCCAGACTGAGGTTCTTCTGTAGAGCTCTTATCCTGCAGAAACCGCACATTACGGTCACATAGACTTGCCTTGACACCAAATCTCAACCAATCGGCTGGTTGCGGATTGCCAACTGCAGGTTGTTCTCTTCACAACCCACAGTGGTGCACCCGTAAGCAGCCTCAGACCTCTGTTGGCCCGACCCCGAATTGATGCTAGGGCTTGGGGACCTTGGGCATGCTCCAGCGCATTCTGAACGAAGATGGCGCCAAAGCCGCACAAAGAAGGGTCCTTGTGTCCGAGTGTTGATCTGCGAGATGTTGTGCAAGGTTCGGGTTCCCCGGCTCGTGAGTCCACGTTCGCGTGGCGACTTCCAGTGTCCAGTTTGGGGCATCCTGTTGGGGGTGGCGACGGTGCTGGGATGGTCGCGTGACTTTAGTCGTGCAACCTGTGGGAACATGTTGTTCACATCTCGAGAGCCCAGCCAACATGTCGCCAAGGGTTTGGTGCTTTGTACACCGGCCTTGGCTTCAACATTGTGTTGGCCTCGGCATGTCTCCTGCGTGCCAACTAAGTCGAGTATTCAATCGTTAGTTTCCATGGCTGGTCACAACGAGGCCCTGTGCATCAACCCGGCGATTCAGAATACCATCTTGGAGCCTCGGAGAATCGGGTGATTTGCCTCGTGGTTTCGAATCAGTCACCCCCTTTATTCAGCGAAGTTCACGGTTTCACCACCCCCGATTGTTTGCAGTTGCTTACTTCCCGATTTGGTTAACGAAACGCTGTGACTGCAATTTCCCTCCAGCCTCGTGGCACGTGGAAGAGCCTGCAGCAGGCAAGCATGCAATTGCCGTCACTATGACTGCTGTCAAGGACAAGCTGAAAGAGGCCCTTCTCCGGCAAATGAAACGCAGAAACCCTGAGGCAGACGCGGGTGACTCGGAGGGATTCTGCCGCTTGATGCTTGAAGCTTTGGGCCGGACGGCAGAAAGAGGGAGCGAGCGAGCGGCCTCCGGGCACGAGTGAGGCCTCCGTGCCCGTGCCCCCACCCCCCCCATAAGGGAGAGAGATGAACAGATATGCATAGATGTTGTTACACGAGCAGGCAAGCAGAACATTCCCACAGGAAAGGCTGCTCTTGCTCATGCTGCTGGGTCGTTCTAGCACATGAAGTTCAACAAAAACCTCTGACAGCTAATCATGCAAGCAGGTGCGAGCCCGTCATGCCCGCATGCATTGGGTGGCATGTGTCTACACCCGCAACCAGCACTAACGGCACGCATGGATGATCAGCTATCCAGTGTGGGAAGGTCTTTTGTAGCCAACGCCGAAAGACTAGTGTGGACGGTTGTCGGGGTCTTCTTTTCTGTCTTGACAGCGGGCAGAAGCAGAACAGTGACGGATCTTTAAAACAGTCAGCCATTGCAACTCGTCGATCAATCAACAGGACTCTAGCCTGTTGAAGCAGGCAGTCTCTGATGCTGCCCGGCCGAGCAGAAATCACTCCATCAATATGCTCATGCTTGTCATAGATTGTCATTGTGGTGTGGTGAGCAGGTGACTCCGGCTCTCTCGGCCTTTCAGGCTGCTTGGATCGCAAATCCTCCAAGAGGTAGAGCGACGGCTCACCAGGAAGCGCTGAGTGGGGGTTGCGCAGCTTGGGATTCCTGCCTGTTGTGACCGGTGGCAGACTATATGGCTCCTCTCCATTGCGTTGAGTTGGTGTGGTGGGACCTTTGCATTTTCAGTTTAATTCAATGAAGGTGCCGAACATCCATCCATGCATGTATGTATACATAATGTATGCAATTATAAATCCATAGACACATACAAACATACGTACCTGCATACCTACATACATACCTACCTCCACACATGACATACATACATACATACCTACATACATGCATGTACACATGCCTGCGTACCTAGCTGCCTCGCGTGCCTGCCGGCCTACCCACCTTCCGACCTAACCTATATACACACATACACACCCTACTTTGGCCTGAATAGAGTAGAGTCCCTATACAGGAAGGAACTGTAAGGCCAAAGTAGATACTATGTGGGCACATGGACTCTTACGGACACAATCACATGCACATGTGCGCGTGTGTGCGTTGCAAAAGTCAAACCATAAAAGAGCATGCGGACATTCCATATCGGTGGTGGTGGAAAGCCCCACCATACCACAGCATTGGGTAGCGGGCCGATGTTGGTTGTCATGGCTTCATGAGTCGGTATGCACACAGTGTCGTGTTGGACCGAGGCTTTCACTTTGGGCGCCTTTGCCAAAGCAGTGGCGACAGTAGTAACATATCCGCTGGTGCGACTGAAGACAAATCTGCCTCTCGGACGTATCTGGAAGCATCGATCTTGAATTACACTGCGGTGATCATCTCGGTAAGCTCTGTTGGTTCTCCTCGTCGTGTTTTCTTGGGCATTGCAGCAGTAATTCCTGTTCCTGGTCCCAGGCAAGCTGGCACGGCGCCCCAACCGGCTGCTGAACCACCGCAGCCGGTCATGTCCAGGACGGTTGAAGTGAGTTTTGAGATATTGCACATTTGTGCATGGTTGCCTTTGGACCGGTCACATCCTCTCTTTCGGGCGGATAGGTCGATATTATGTGTAGAGGGTTTATGATGTCTAGTGAATTATGTTCGAGAGCAAGACGAAGGCTTGTCACTGGACTTTACTCCATCGTGGAAGATTTTCTAGCTTCATGTTTGAATAACTGCGTACAATACTCGTATCGGATGTGCGACAGCTCCGACTTGGTGTTATCGGGCTGGCATTGATTTCGTCGGGCGGATTCCTCTATTAGCATTCGTAGTTTCATTGGACTGACGGTCTGGCAAGACTCAAAACGACAGCCCATTCTGCTCTGATCGCCAGGACTGGCAGCGGACACATGACGCGTACACGTCCTGCTCTTACATGACTCTCTCGACTTACATGCTTCAAATTGTCCAGTCTCTTGCATGGGCGCAGCATACTCTCGCATTCCAGCTGAAGCTTGGCATGGCAGTCAAAGAGGTCTATTGTACGTACTACGTATAGGGACAACAAAGCGCCGAGCTGTCTTCAGGCTCTGTTGAGCTGATTCGAGCGATGTCCTTCCGTCAGGCCGCAGGGCTTTTGCATAGTTTGCCGGGAAGAAGAGCATGAGGCGTGTCGCAGACCTTACAGCACAGTAGAGAGCCTTACACATGTTCCTGCCAGAAGAGCCAGCAACAAGAAGTAACTAGGGCTTGCTTTGTTGCTACAGCTGCCGCGAGGACAAGAAGCCAGAGGTCCAGACGCTGTGGCAGAGGCCTCCGGTGACCTTTGTGACATTAAGCAGTAACAGTGGCGACGCAAGGTCTTGGCGGGCAGTGTTGAATTGTTGTTTGTCAGATTCTGTTTCCGAGTGGCACATGTCAGATCACAGGTCGCCAGTATTGTGTCGGACTGCATCGCCAGGGCAGAGACTAGAGACCCAGAAAGGCGGATATATTCACAGATCTAGAGTTGGTTGGTTTACGCAGGGCTTTCAGCGCCATCTTCCTCAGCTCTGAGCGAGCCGAGATGCAACAACATGAGGCCTTGCAGTGAAACCCCCTGTTTCCTTGCACGAGTTTTGGCTAGAAGCCCGTGTTCTTCTGAGCCCGTGGCAGATTCATTGAGTTGTACCGGGGCGTTTACTCTGCCCTGCTCAAGAGCACGCTGTGACTCGGATCGGACCAGAGACAAGAGCGACCAAGTGATAACCGGGCGGGGGGGGTTGGGCTGACAAGAGCGAGAGTTCCGAATGGCCCGCGGTTCTAAAATAATTATTCAAATTATTCAGCCAGCTGGCTGGTAGTTTGCCTTCGCCACTGCTTGGTTGAGAAAAGTCTTCGGACCCAGCACGACGGAACGTACACAACTGTGAAAGTAAGAGAACAAGAGGCAGTCAGGGCACAGGTCGAGTCTCTTCTCGCGTCAAAAAACGGAAAACAGGCAGATACACGGTGAGACGCAGAGACGCTGTCGAGGAAGGTGGTGGGTAGAATTCATTAATGCAGGATGTCCTAGTTACTTTTCACCCACGAAGTCCACCGAAAAAATCTGTTCATATCGCGTGGGCGTGAAGGACCTTTGAATGCAGAGGAAGAGGAGGGTCATTCCCAGATGCAAAGAGTGGGCTGACACCCACAAAACACATGGCACTGCACAGGCAGGAGACGCATTGTCGATGTACCTCCGGGCCTCCCTGACTGAAAATACGATGGAAGGAAGAGGGCAGACACACGAAAGACGGAGACCCGCAGCGCATGCCGTTGGTTTCTTTTTGTTGTGCGACTAAGGCAAAGTGCCCTGCTGTACATGGTGAAGGATCAGGTGGAGTTTTCTATTGAGCGATTTTTCCACCTCACAGCGCAGGCCGGACAGGTGAAATTTGAACCGCCCTTTCCAGTTCGGAGTTGACGGGATCTCGCAGTCTCAACATACCCGTGCAGGAACAAGTTGGGGTTTTTAGGTTGTCTACAAGTTGTCGCACGATCTCCGCTGCATGTCGGAAAGGCCTTCTTCCGCAAGACCGGCCAAGTGAAGCTTGGAAGCTTCTCCGGACGGCCACTGGCGTCCTAGTGTCGCATCGCTTTTAGAGACCAGCCGTCGAGAGGCAGTGCTGGCAGCGAGTTCCTGGCCGAGAGCCACTAAGCACATCCATTTGCCTGCCTATTTGCCTTAGAAGGCTTTTCACTGTCGCTGCACTGGATAAAGCAAGGTACATAAGAGTAACTCGGGATACCTGCCGGATTTGTGTATCAGGTCCAGTCTGTACCTGGAATTCTGTCTCGGCTCCAACGATTTGGTGAAGTGGTCATACAGGTGCAGCTACTTGACAAGTTGTGCAGGCTTGTGGATGTTTGCTAGTGGGTAGATTGGTCGGCTGCCATGTGCGGCTCTTGATATGCTGCTGCTGCCGCTGTCATTTTAACAAGCTGCTACTCGATACGATTTCATTTGCAGCAGGGCGCCGCTTCAGCGATGTACGGCTGAAGGCACAAGATATATCAAGTCACGGCGCATGTTTCTGAGCTGCCATGCTTGTCGACTGTTTCCAGGAAGTCGGCGCCTGCGCTCTTTCCAGATCGGCCGTGGGCCAGTTTGAAGATCGGCAAAACGCAACCTAGAAGGATTCAGAAACAGGGATAAGAGTTGATAAACTCGTTCTCGTCCAAGTCCATCTAAGGATAAACATGTGCGGAATGTTCCCCAGACCGAGTTTAGAAAGTACCGGTCTGTACCGTGCTGTCGCTTGGAACCAGGCGACTAGGTTGACGCACTCAAGCGGTGTCAGCTTCCGGCGAGGCTTGCGGCCAGGACTTTCTGGAATGGCTCGGCTGCCAAAATACAGGGACCCTCTCAGTTCTCTCTGGCCTTGAACCATCGTTTCGGTGACGATTGGTGGCAAAGGCTCGCGCGATTGTGTGATTAATGGTTTTGGCTGCATCGGGTCTCTGGGCTGTGAACTTTCGAAGATGGCCCTCGCTGAGATGTTAATAGTGTGAGGGTGTACGTGTGTGACTTTGCTTTTTTGGTAGAAGAAAGGGCAACCCTTTTGCAGGAGGCCTCGCTTGTACTTTGTATTTTCAGGTCCGGCTGCTCTTCTGGGCTATGAGATACGGCTATCGAACGAGTTGTCTGTGTGGTGAATGCTGCATACATCTCGGCGTGTTTCATATGTGCATGTGTGCATTACCGGGGGGCAATGATTATGCCCGTTTTTCTTGTGTTCAAGTAAGACGTTGGAGGTCAGTGCCACATGGAGCAAGTGCTGCCAGCGGTGCTGCAAGATATGCACATTTGAAAACAAAACGGGACACTGTGAGAGTGCGCTTTTTCGCACTTTTCACGCACTGCCAGGCCCGCACTCCTGAATACACAACGCGACGCCCTCGCAACCAGGACGAACAAACCTAAACCTACGAACCAAAAAAACGAAAAAAACATTAAAACAATAAAAAACCAAAAAACCAAAAAAACAAAAAAATCAAAACAAAACGAAAAAATCAAAAAAAAATTAAAAAAAATAAGAATAAAAAAATAAACCAAAAAAACAATTCCGTGGGACTCCTAAATTTGGCGCTCTGTGGCCGGAGAGTCCCGGAATATTGTGTTTTTTGTTTTTTTTGGTTCTCTTGCAATTTCCCTAGTCGCGTTGCTGGTTTCCCGCGCGCTGCTTCTTGCGCGCAGGGCGTCTGCGTATGGACTCACAATTGCATGTTTCCGTGTTGTTTGCTACTTTACTACGTGTTGCAACGTCGGAAGTACCATTCCATTGGTATAAATCCTTAGCCTTAGCTNATTGCATGTTTCCGTGTTGTTTGCTACTTTACTACGTGTTGCAACGTCGGAAGTACCATTCCATTGGTATAAATCCTTAGCCTTAGCTGTTCCTAGCACATACAGATCTATGGAAATGCGCAATTAGGTAAATGCGCATACATATTTGTATGTACACAAAAACACACATACAATACATATACACACCCGTTTTTTCATTCCACGGGTCTATATACACATGGCATATGCTCTCCCATGTGGAAGATTACTGATTACTACAGTATATCAACATAGGAAAATACATGCAGGGGTGTCAATTCATGCCCGCGTTTTGCATATTCTCCAAACNATACGTAGGTAAATAACAGCTGCATACTTTGTCATCGCTTCGCATACACGGTTACATCTTCATCCAAGTATACAGGTGTATCGAAGGCTTTACATGGACATATGCTCCTATTCGTTTACTATTCGTTTACTATGCCTGTGTGTGACATTGTATACAGATATGATCTGCTCATCAAATCCGTAAAAGCGCATACATCTTCATGTCAGTATCCAGGTGTATCGAAGGCTTTACATGGACATATGCTTGGATGCATTTACACATGCCCGTGTGTGACATTGTATAAATATATGACCTGCTCATCAAATTCCGTAAATGCTGAGATTCACAGCTCTGACTAAGGGTAGGTACGAAAATACAAAAGGTCACATGAATCCGTGTATATACATATAAACCTATATATCCNAAGGGTAGGTACGAAAATACAAAAGGTCACATGAATCCGTGTATATACATATAAACCTATATATCCATATAGGCATATACACGTGTTTGTTATTAGCCAAACAATAGTACAATATACTGTTTTCATTCGTCTTGTTTCGGACTCATTTCATCAAAGATATATTTGTTATGTGTATGTTACCACTGCAACTCCTAATGAGCAAAACATACAATGTGAACATAAGACAATATAGGTTACAATATTCATATAACCTGTACCAAATACTAAAGACATCCGACGAGAAACGTGCTACCCTACTGGAAATGGAGCCTTCATGCAGATGCTGCTAGCACGAGCGAGCTTACCACGCACACAACATATACATATACATATACATATACATATACATATACATATACATATACATATATGTATATATAATAAATATAACTATGTATATATATATATATACATGTATATATATATATATATATATCGTCGACCCAAGACCAAGTAGTCGTGATTCATGTATGTACTCTGTCTGTATATTAACTGTATGTATGCACACACCTACACACATAAATGTACATACATACATAAGTAAGTGTATATACATGTATACAGGATGTCATCTTCACTCTACCATACTTATTCTTAGCTTCCCGAGTTTTGATTGTGTAGAACATTGCATTTATGCTGCTGGCAGCCGAATTTAAATTTACGGCGTCGTCTTATAATCTGTAAGGCATTATGCAAGTTTATGGACCTACATCACCATGTTGCATTACAAAAGCCATCCCACTTATTCATATATATGTCTTTATGTATATATATATATATATATATATATGGTATATATATATGAATAGGTATGTGCATTCATATCCATAACTAAAGATATGAATAAAAAATTATATATACACAACCAACTTATGTAATGTGTATACAAAACACATATATCTGTGCATAAATTTCACTAGGTATATATATATATATAGTTGATTTGTGTCCGTATGTTATGCCACTTGCCTGGTTTGTACAATCGAGTTTGAGCATACATTTCTACGCATATACCTACAATATACATATGTATATATACAAAAAAGTTTAAACAATTACATACCTACATAGNCATACCTACATAGACATATGTACTTATGTGTGTATACATATATACGTGTAAACTTGTACATATGTTAGACATGGTTTCGGGTTTGTTATATTGTGTCTGCGACAAAAGTTCCCTTTATACGGATAAGCTATTCAAAAAATCGCTTTCATTATTGATACATATTGTTGACTCATAGGACGGTGTAGCTTAAACAGGATGTTATATGCGTCTGTTTGCAGAATTACGCTCTTTGATACAATAAGGATTAAGCTTAGAGTTTCTGGGCTTGGCACTCTGTGATCTTTCATGTCGTATCGCTCATAGCGAATGNTGTTTGCAGAATTACGCTCTTTGATACAATAAGGATTAAGCTTAGAGTTTCTGGGCTTGGCACTCTGTGATCTTTCATGTCGTATCGCTCATAGCGAATGATGTTTTATGTAGTTCGAGATCGTTGAACAGTTGGAGATGTTTTCGTAATGTGTATTCGCGAGTGCCGTTAGACATGCAAAAATGCTACATTTTATATATGCATGCAATTGGAAATATGCGTATGTATACATGTAGAAGTGCGTGCATGCTAGCATGTATACATGCATAATTACATTTACTTTTACACACCCACATGAAAGTATATCCATATGTGCTATACAGACCAGATTGGATTATAGTCTAAATTATAGTAACGTTTGGGGTTACAGAAGCCGTTTCAAAAACTATAAAAAAGCGCACTCTCACAGCGACCCGGTCTCCAAAACGGTTTCACACATAATGTGTATATTGTTATGATACATATACTGTATATACTCATTATGTCGATATATTTGTTTGTACATATACATACACACCCATGTGAGTTGTTACAAACAAATACCTACACATGTATGTGGATCTTAAAGCTGCAAAACGTGAATAGCCCTGGTCCCTTAAACTCCATTCGTATGGGTCTCCGCGAGCTCTGTAGAATAATCGTAGAACCCTCAAAGCAAGCCTAAACCCTAAACCTTTGAAGGAACCCTAAAAAACCCTTAAAGGAACCCCAAACCCTCAACACCCAAATAAAAACAACCCTAAGCCAGAGCCAGGCGAAGCTTAGCCACGCGGTGAACAATGTCGTCTTTGAGACTTTACTGCTCTTAGGAGTTTTGTTGTATCTTTTTTTAGTTACAGTAAAACTTAAGGGGAATAATACGAATATCATTTTTATTTAATGAAGCAAAACTTAAGGGGAACTATTAAGCATATCATTTTTATTCTGGTTGTAAGTGCGGCTGAGGAGAAGCCCTTGGCTATACAGACGACGCTGATAAATCGGAAGGCTGGCAGAGCTTTAGGGCCTCGGGTTTACTTGAGGGTTTGGGGTTCCTTTAAGGGTTTAGGGTTTAGGGTTTTAGGGTTCCTTCAAAGGTTTAGGGTCCCTTTAAGGCTTTAGGGTTTAGGCCTGCTTTGAGGGTTCTACAATTCGAAACCCGCTTCAGGGTATTTTGGCCTATTTAAGTTCCTGAGGGGCTTATGGCAAGTCCTTCTGGGATTACCCCCCTCCTGGATCCGTAGGGATGCGAAAGAATTCGAACGGTTAATTGTTTGGGGTTTTGTGGCCTTGGATGATAAAAACAAACGTTGCAGGTTCAAGAGCTTACTGGTTTAATAACGCGGTGCATCCTGCTAAAGTATTACGGTGATGGGTTTGGTTTAAACGCATGAATCTGACCTGGCAATCTGGTGAGAGTGTTCAGAGTCCTTTAGAGGCTGCTCGCTCCACGCTGAACTTTTAGGTTGAGAGTTTAGGGTTTGGGCTTTAGGGTTTCGGAATTGGGGTTTAGGGTTTAGGGTTTAGAGCAAGAGCAGATCCAAGCAAGAACCATCTCCTCTGGGTCCAAGTATTCAAACACATTCAGAGGAGAGTTGTTGAGTCCTAAAACCCTGACCATTAACCCTAAACCCTCAACCCCAAAGCCCTCACTAAACCCTTTTAACGCTAAGCCCCCCTAAACCCTAAACCCATAAACCCTAAACCCTAAACCGGCCCTAAGCCCTAACTCACGATTTGGGTTCTTTAGGCCCTGAGCCATCCTTTTCTGGCGAAGAACTCGAATGAAATGGAACAGACGGATGTGGGCCCCAGAAAGTGGGGTTCAACAGGGTTTCATTACCCTAAGGGTCCATGTATCCAGATAGTATATAGTATATACTTAGGGCTCGATGTACCTGTATAGGGAGTAGTGTGAGGCCAAAGTATATACTATTTGGGTACATGGACCCTCAGGGCAGGCAACCATGCCTGCGGCTCCTACCTGCACCTTGGATCCTAACACCCTAAACCCTAAACCCTGACCCCAAACCCCTAAACCCTAGACCCCAAACCCCTAAACCCTTAAACTCTAAACCCTAAACGTTACAGCCTAGAGCTCTTTGCTTCTTGAAAACGTCGAAACCCAAACAAGTCCTGGAACATGGAAGTCGGATTGATTCTTCGCTGCAAAGCTCTATAATAAAAGTAGTTGCAATAATGATAAGAAGATGAATAGCAGTAATAGAATAATCACAATGATAATAACAATGACAACAGCAATAGTCATAACAATAAAATAGTATTCTCAAAACCCTGAACAAATTAAAGTCGTATTGTAACTCCAAGTCACATAGCCCTCTTGTAGACAATCACAACCCCCCTAAACCCTAAACCCCCAAACCCTAAACCCCGTCAGTCCCAGAAAATAGCAGCCCTAATGCAACCCATGGAAGAGCGTTACAAAGCCTTCAAGAGCAGTCGGAAGCCCGAAGAGGGACTAGGCAGGAACTTCTTGCAGGATAAACGCAATCCCAAAATCTGTTCTTAGGATTCCCTGCTCTATTTCGCCTATAGTGCACCCCCCGAAGTCCTATTCTAGTTGTTCATGCCCCTATATCACAGCAGCCTTATAACTACAGTAAGCTTCATGGAGTCCAAATTACAGGAAACCTCCCCTCAGGGCGGGCCCACTAGCCATTGCCGTGTGCAGGCCAAGGTCGAGATTTTGAATAAGTCCACTGGTGGCGTGCCTTGGCGAGACTACCCAGGTTCCTGATTAGTGACTTAGCGAGCGGGTATAGGCTATAGGGTGTGGGTTGTTGGGGTTCTTAACCACGAAACCCTAAACCCAGGGTACATGGTTTCCGGCGGTTTGGGGTTTTGGGGTTCTGGGGCTTTTTTAGGGTTTGGGCCTGTGCTGTACACACCTTCGTGTTGCACATTTGCGTTTTGCATGTCTTTGTCTGCGGCCTTTGGCTTCAGGATGCTTGGATTGTGGCTTTAGGATTTGCTTCCGGAGTCCCTGATACGGAGCTGCGGCGTGAACTTCATGCCGTTGGATTTGCAAACAAATGCCCAAATTCCCAAGAACAAATCTACACCCTACTCAAATCCTAAATCCTTAGCTCCGGAAGCCGTGCGTTTAGTGTTCGGGAGCTGAGTCCTTCTGCTAGCTGGGGCTTGACTTGGGTGCAGAAGGTTCTGGAGACCCCCCAACTTACGTTCTCAGGATAGGTTCCGATATAGATGAGGAATATAAATCTAGGTTCCTGAGTAATATAGTAATACCCCTTTGCTCTTTTTCTTGATGGGTTCCCTTATTAAACTGAATATTAGGGAAAAGGGTGTCCTTATCAATAGGGGTAAGCAAAGACAGGAATAGTTACCGGAAGACATAACAGACATACACATGCTAAGCATACCCAGCGGGTCCAAGTACCCAAATAGTAGGGTCTCAGGTCCCAAAATCCATGCTCTGAATGGTTTTTGGACCTTGAAACCCTACTATTTGGGTACTTGGACCCTTAGGGATACATTGTGTATGCATATGTATATGTATCGGTCTATGTATACATGTATATACAGTTGGATATGTATATGTTTATGTAATCGTGTATATGCCTATATATATACATATGTATGTGTTTGTAGTTCAATTTCTATGAATATGCATACAAAGATGCACATATATTTACATATATATATATGTATGTATACACACGCACACACAAATCTAGATATGCAAAGATGTAGCAGCGACTTGCTCGCTTTGCCAGGTGTTTACAGAGGACAAGGTCGTGGGTCAAGGCGTGATCTATGATGTGGATCCGGACAAGGAGCTGTCAAGTTATGGAGGATTTGGTGTCTAGGGTTTAGGGTTTAGGGGTGTGTAGTGTTTAGAGTTTATTGTTTAGGGTTTAGGGGTGTTCAGGGTTTAGGGTTGAGGGTTTTGGGGTTTAGGGTTTAGGGGTGTGTAGGGTTTAGGGTTAGGGTTTAGGGTGTGTACTGTGGACCCTAAGTCCGAAGTTCTACACCCGTAAGCTTCAATCCTGCACCTTGCAGTATTAACCCTAAAAATGCCGGAACCCTAAGTCATAGCCGCTGAATTCTTCTCTGCCTGCTTGAGCCGGCGGGCATTCAACTCTTAGGGACGATGAACCGTCCGCTTGGGATTTACTTAAGTAGGAGTGCCCCTGGAAATGAATAGTTTTAACGGTTTAGTGTTTAGGGTTGAGGTTTAGTGGGAAATTGTAGATGCATGTTCCAAGTGCAGTCCTCATCATCCCGATGTTCAAGCCGATTGAAAGCACAGCGCGCAGCTTTGTAAGTGCCTACACCCTAAGCTCGTCTAAGACCCGAGAGAGCCTGAGCCTCAGGCATAGTGCTGCTCTTGAATTATAAAGCACCCGAAAAGGGACCCAGACTTGCAGATGTGCCGATATGTACTTTGAGTACTTGAGGGTGGTGACTGACACTTAGTAGATTCCGACCATCTGATAAGCCCGCCCACAAAGTTCGAAGCTCCGGACCACACCCCGAATCTCGGGACGCTCCTGGGTTTAGGGTTTAGAGATGAAGGTTGAGGGTTAAGGGCGAAGGGGGCTACCCCAAACCCTACACCGCCTACACCCCAAAGCAGCAAACCACAAATCCCTAAACCCGAAATCCCTAAGACCTGAAAGCAACCCCTTCGGCTCCTCGCAGGAGTACTGGATCCACTGCTATGGAGGTTCGTGGTTTTGCGGGTTCGGGGTTTGGGGTTTAGTTTAGGGGTTTAGTTTAGGGGTTTAGGGTTTAGGGTTCGTGGTTTTTGGGGCTTGGGGTTTTGGTTTAGGACAGATACCGCTTCAGGCCCTACTAGAGGCTGAAAGCTGCAACCGGAAACACTGAACCCTAAGCCCTAAGCCCCTAAACCCTAAACCGGAAACACTGAACCCTAAACCTCTGAAGCAATAGCAGAATAGAAGTCACTCGGTGCACCCTTGTTAGGAGCCTCCGGCCCGAAACTGTGAAGCTGACCTTCTAACCCTGACAGTAAGGATCCAACTAAGGGGAACCCCAGAAAGTTGGAACATGGGTTTAGGAGGATGGGTGCTAGGATCCCTTATGCTTTACCTTAAGGGCATGAGGATATTGATGTTCCAACTTTCTGGCTTCTACTATAGACCCAAAGACATTCCCTAGGGATCTAAGGGTTCCTTCGTGGGGTGCTTTGGCCCAAGGCTAAGAGTCCGAACGTGTGCCTCTGGACGGATCTCAGAAGAATCACTCATGTTTTCCTTATAAAGCACCGCCAAACCCGAGGGATCCAAGGACTCATATATTATATAAGACCTTTGGGCTATTTTGATCCCAAAGACATTTTTACAAATATCGTAGGGGTCGGAAAAACGATGAGGATTCTTCCTTATACGATTGCCCACAATTCCTAAGGCCTGTATTTCAGCGCAGATGCCCCAACATGTGGGTCGTCAGACCCCAACCCTCAAAAGTCTAAAAACACCCTTCAACCTGCAAAGTCTTTAGAACGAATCTTGGAGGTGCTGCGGATCCAACGTACCCGGACGTGGCGAATCAGATGGTGAAAGGCCTCCTTCACCCTGAATGAAAGGTATATGTCTTTAAGGTGTTCAATAGGGGACGTTGGAGACTATAGCTATGTCCCTAGTTGGCTGGTTGCCATTGCAGCCACAACTGTGACGAACATGGCGACTGTTAGAACCTCTGCCACCGCGACTAGTGTACGAGCACAGTACTAGACCTGCTTCTGCTTCTGCTGCCGACTTCACGAATCTTGAACCTAAGGAGTCGGCTGAGGCGTTTAGGGCAAGGGGGCTAGTACCCAGATCCCCGAAAGGATCCCAAAAGTAGATCCCTCAATGGGGGTTGCTATAAAGTACCCTTCAGTAGTATAGGGTCCCACATGAGAGGATCTACTCTTTAGATCTTCCCGGGATCTGGAAATCAAGGGTTACGCTGAGACTTTCATGGTTTAGGCTTCCAGGTATACTATTCAGCTCCTAAAGCACCTCTTAATCTCTTACCGGGAGGATCTAGAAGGTAGATCCCCCAACTCGGGACCATATACTACTAAAGGGTACTTTGTAGGAGCCCCCATTAGGGGATCTCCTTTTGGATCCTCCCGGTGGTCAGGGATTTTTAGCTTCGGACATCTCCTAGGACCCAGAGTAGGCCCTTATTCCCTTTGTTTCGGGTTTAGGTTCCCTTATAACCCCCTTTAAACCCAAAAAGCGCACCCTTTGTATTCCTAGCTTACTCTTGGGTCTAGTCTCACCACACCCTGGACCCGTCTCCGGTTTTGGAACCAGAGCCTCGAAATCCGAATCCCTACACCGAACTTTGAGGTTCGGGGGGCTCAGTAAGTCGTTATGTTATAGACGTATACGTATCGTAACCCGAATTGCGTCCTACTTCCTACCTACTCACTAAGACCCCCGAGGAGTATACGACATTATCTTTTCAATGCTATCCCAACCATCGCTCTAATCCTGAAGCAGCTGGCAGGGGCCGTCCATCCTGCATCGACGCACACGGGCTCTGTGGCCGTGAAGTTCGGGACTGGTATCTGACCCTTGAACCCTACCTGGACCCCATAACCCAGACCATCGGGAGGATCCAGAAAGTAGATCCCCTAATTTGGGGCCCCATACTACTAAGGGTACTTTATACGAACCCCCATTAAGGGATCTACTTTTTGGATCCTCCCGGGGGTCTGGGTAAGTAGGTAGAATAATGCGCTCTTGGGCCATGATTTCACTTACTTCTGGGGCTTACGGTAAAGCGTAATTTTGGGGCATAAAGTAAACCCGCACCATGAGGGTCCAGAGGGCCCAGTATTTCGGTATTCTGTTCTACGATAGTAGTTATGTAGGTTAGTAATTTGGGAGAGTACATCATGATTAGGTCCTTGGACGCTTATGGTCATAGAGGGGCCTAAGTAGTTGCCAATAGTACTCCTTGTCTTAGGAACACTGTAACCCAACCGGGAGGATCTACAAAGTAGATCCCCTAATTTGGGGCCTACACTACCAAGGGTACTTTATTGGAACCCCCATTAAGGGATCTACTTTTTGGATCCTCCCGGGGGTCTAAAAAGTTAACCCCAAGATCCTCCTCTAATTATCAAGGCGCCCTTATTCCTCTATACCCCCTACCCTAAACCCAGACCCCCGGGAGGATCCCAAAAGTAGATCCCTTAATGGGGGTTCCAAAAAAGTACCCTTGGTAGTGTAGGGCCCCAAATTAGGGGATCTACGGGGGTCTGGGAACTCTAAGGTAGACTAAAGGTTCAGCGCTTGAGGGTCCTAGGGTTGATGGACAAAATCCTGCACTACCCATTATAAGGAATATACCATAATTCCCATAGTTTAGAGTCCTTAAGGTCATGCAGGATTTTGTCCATCAGCCGTAGGGTTCATGGCACACCTTCGGGGATTGTACGCGATACCGAGCTTTGTGGGTTCAGAGGTTCCCTTAATGGTTGGCCCAAGCGGCATTCCCCAGACACCCTGCAGGATCTAGAACCCTAAGGGTCCAAGTACCCAAATAGTAGGGTTTCAAAGTCCAAAAACCATTCAGAGTATGGATTTGGGGACGTAAAACCGCACTATTTGGGTACTCGGACCCTCTGGGGAAAGTAGAACCTCTCATTTGGGACCCTATAGGACCTCCCCAGTGAGGAATCTACTTTTTGGATCCTCCCGATAGTCTGGGTCAGGTTCGATAAGTTACCTTCTTGGGTATAGCCCATTACAAGAAATCCTTGAAAAGGTAGTTTACAGCTCTGTCTTCGTAAAAATACCTCCCCGCTTTGAGCAAAGCAGCAGGGTAAGATTGTCCGAGTGCTAGCGCCGAAACCCTAAGCTTCGCTTCCCTAACCCCTTCAGCGATCATACGCGTCACCGTCGCACTGGTTTCTGGCAAGCGGAGGCGATTTGACTTTGCTGGCTTGGCACCCTGCAGCGAGCCAAAGGCATTGGTTTTTGCAGGCTTTGGGTTCAGCTTTGTTGTAATTTACGCGAAGCCTTGGCTGACAACCGTACCTGGGTCAGGCCAGGACCTGCTGTCTGTGTCATGCAGCTGCGACAAGGCTCTCCCAGGGTAAGGGTTCGATGAATGGTTTTGACAAGGCGCTCTGCGCCGGGCAGCATGGCCGTCCATCTCGGATATGCGCACCCGACGCTCGCAGCTGTCAAAATTTTGTGCGGTGCTGGCGGACGTGAGACTCCGGATTCCGAGCGGGTCAGCACCGACTGGGGCACGCTCCAGTTCGTGCGTGCACTGCCTCAGGTGGTAGCTAGCGACGGAGTACTCTTTTGCAGCTATTCCTCGCGATACATTCCTGTTCTGTTCTGAGTGTACCTGGACACATACATGTAGGACTTTATATTGGATGACTTACTATATGGCTATTGGGATCCCTTCATGAGAAACTACGGTAACCAAAAAAGTATCACATTTAGAGTCTAGGTATTGTGTTTGGTATTGCCGGGGCCGGGGGTGCGGCACAAGTAGTAGTTACAGCTGCAGGATATTGGAGCTAGTGTACGTAAGTTTGGGTGTTGGTGCGATTGAAGTTCGGTAGCCTATACGTAGCAGGGTTTCGGGTCCCAAGTACGAGCACAGCCGCTGCGGGTAGTAAGCCCTCCTCGTCTTTGGGGTGGTTTGGAGCTGAGGGTAGCGTCGTACGCCCGAGAGATGTTGAGAGTTGAGGGATTTGGTTTCCAGTGCAAGGCTTGCGGGGGATATAGCATACGTACAGCGATTGCGGTGATGGTTCGAGGAGGGTTTGGAAGAGCCAGCTTGATTTGAGTTTCGGCAAGGATCAACTGTATGATGAGTTTTACTTATGAACGTGCTGAGTGGGCAACCCGTTTGGATCTCCATATTTGTGTCCGGTTTAGGGTTTAGGGTTCATGGGATTGAAAAGTTCACCTTTTTTGGTGCTTAGAGCTGAGCAACATCGAAGAGTTTTGGAGTCTCCGGGTGCCGTAAACCCTAACCCTAAACCCTAACCCCAAACGCTAAACCCTAAACCCTGAACCCGAAGCCTGCATGTGGCCAGGACGAAGATGCAGTCGAAAGCATTCGCGGAGAGCGTGAAGAAAATGCGGCGGCCAGCCAGGTTGGGCGGGGGTTTAGCGTTTATAAGGCTGGGGTTTAGGTTTTATCGGGTTTAAGGTTTAAGGGCTTAGGGTTGGGGCTCAAAGTACCCTCAGATGAGAGTCGTTTGTGTATCGTAGAAGCCAGAAAGGTGGAATGGTGGTTTCCTTTTGCCCTTGATGGTAAAGTTTAGTGGAACCCTAGCACTAATCATCCGTAAACCATGTTGAAGTTTTCTGGCTTTCACAGTAGGGTTCCAGGGCTCAGGGTTTGAGGGCCGCTGATTGGGGTTTCCTTACTGCCCAAAAGGTACTAAGTACCTGTAGAATGTGGGTTTCTATATTGGGGTTTACTACTATGATTTGGGGAAGTATCCCCCATAGCCCATAGCAGTACCTAGGACCCTTTGGGTGGTAATATCAGAACTGACGTACTCAGTCCCTCATGGCTGCACCCTGCCGCGTTTACGACCTGTACTTTCAGGGTCGGTGGACTCAATAAAGGATTATAAGAGTCGCCATACTTGTTATTACTTATAACCTTAAAAAAAACCCTAAACAGTGAATAGTTTCACATTCTAAGTCCCATGAACCTCCAAGTAGCGTTTAGGGCCTGTAGTGTCAAGCATGTTGTTCTCAAGTAAGCAAGATTTTTTTAGCTAGACCCTTAGGTTCAGGGTTAGGGTTAAGGGTTTTAGGGTGTATAGGGTTGTGGATTAAAAGTCAGAAAAGGATCCCTCAATAGCAATATAGGTTAGAGTTTCATGATCAGGTTTTGGGCTTTAGGGAAACGGAACTTCTCTCTCAGCAACTTTGGGGCTAGCGTCGCATATGCGCCGCAGCTTGCAACGAAAGTTCCGGGAGCGGACGGTTGCACTGAGCCAGATGGAAACACGCCGCAGGCTCTTGGAGGCCAAGCACTTAAAGGGTCGTGGGACTTAGGAACCAGGGTTATAATTAAGTTATCACCATACTTACACTTACGTAACCCCAACTAAGGTACTTATAACCTTACTTACTAAGTCCCATGATCCTCCAAGCAGAAGCCCTAAGGGTCCAAGTACCCAAATAGTAGGTTTTCAAAGTCCAAAAACCATTCAGAGTATTCTGGGACCCTACTATTTGGGTACTCGGGAAGAAGAGGCCCATGGAAGCGCTTCTCAGGCGGCTGCCCGCAACGCCGAAAGGCTTTGGAGGCGGCCCACCAGTTTCATGCGGAGCCAGGCAGCACAGAGGCCTTAGGATTAGGGGTTTAGGGGTTAGGAGTTTAGGAGTTTAGGGGTTATAAAGGGTTTAGGGGTTTAGGGTTTAGGGCGCCGGCGGCCAAGCGACGAGAGGGGGAGGTGACAGCTTTGAAAACGACGCAGGTTCAGAAACTGCCACAGGCCCGGAAGCGGACGCAGTTGTGGCTCGAAGCCACAGTCTTGAATTCTGAAGACATCTGAAGACCGCACAAAAGTGGGGCTATGATACTAATTAGTCCATCTTACCTGTGCCCTAAGAAAGCTACAGAGCTAGGATTTCTTATGATGATGTCTTTACCCGTAGGCCCCAAAGTAGCTCCTTTTGGGGATTACGTTATAGAATTCTAAATATGAGCCCCAAAAGGAACTACTTTGGGGCCTGTGGGTATTGTATAAGTCCATATAACTCCGTGCAGACGTAAATAATTTTGAGTTTCAGGTAGGGCCTAGCAGTTTAGGAGGGGTTTAGGGATCAGGGTTCGGAGTGTTGGATCTACAAGCAACCCTATACCATTTAGCAAACAGGAGCTTCAGAGCATAGGGTATGCAAATATAGACCATAAGTAGTAGCATCTTTTCCAGCCCACTCAACAACACTGTTACTAAACCCTTCTGCAAAGTCTCCGAAGCCTGAAAAAAACAATAGAGCATGCTTTCAATGCCCTTATAAGCATACTTGTCTACGTCATGTAAACCCATTTAGAACAATTTCAATAATAAGAACTCCTTAAACAAATTGTTTGAAACCTTCTATATAACTACCTTAAAAACAAGGGATTGCTGGAGCACCGCAGGCTCGTTTGCCGATTGCACTCCGGTGTGAACTTGCGAACCTACGCTGGCCAAAAGGTCCACGTAGTGGTGAAGGCAGGAGCCCAGGTTTTCAATATGTGGGGTCTATGGTTTCGGGTATTTTGTAAGCGATTCCATAACTCGTAAGTCCCAGACCGTGCTTGCATTTAACATCCCTAAGCCCAAAACCTAAACAAACACTTGTAGGAAGACAAAGACAAAGAGAGAGACTCACAGACAGACAAACGGACAGCAGAGAATGGGACAGAAACAGAGAGCAAGAGGACACGCAGGAACGACGACAGCTCACTACTGGGCTGAACGCGGCGCATCGCAAAGCGCTTCGAAGCGCCCTGGCCCTTCGCATGACAGCTGACCAAGCGTGCTGATGACAATTGTGCCATAAACGGATGGTCATAAGGGAGGGGGGTAGGGGGCCTTAATATCGATAATCAGGACTTAATAAGGCGTATTTAAGGAAGTATAGTCCCGTACCCCCCCTCCCCCTTACCCCTCTAAGGGTCCCCATGAGATGGTCCCCGACAGGAAACCTCACCGAACACCGAACAGCGGCGCAGATGCACAGCTAGAGGCAGCAAGAAATCAAGTCATTTGAGTACTTGCACTTCATGATAGAACATTGGATGTTTTGTGGCAGGTACTATTGTGAAGTGCCACTCGCGTCCCACACATGGTTTCGTTGGACAGCTTTCTGAGAGTTTGCCGCACTGACCACTGAGCCTCGGTACCATCAGCGCCATAAGTGATGTGGCAAGTTGCAAGCAATGACCGGATTAGTGATAATACACAGCTCGGCAAGAAAATTCTTGGTAGGCCTCATTACTATGTTCTACTTTAACTATCGTGTGCTAGAACCTCAAAGCCCTCTTCTACGCAGTAGGGCCTTATAGGGACCCTTAGGGGGGTAGGGGGGAGGGGGGTAGGGCACTATACTTCCTTAAATAAGCCTTATTAGGTCCTTATTATGGGCATTAAGGCCCCCTACCCCCCTCCCCCCTACCCCCCTAAGGGTCCTTGTGAGGGCCCTTATATCAGATCATCAAGGCTCGTATTTGGCCCGAAGTCCAGCAAGTACCCGGCCCTCAACCCTGAGCCCCAAACCCTGAACCGTAAACCCACCCTTTCGTAGCAGCCTGAGGGTGTCGAACACGCTTTCTCCTAGCGGGATTCCTCTGCATGCAGGTGGAAAAAGGCGTTCAAAAAAAAAACACCCTAAAATGTACATATGTGTGTGTACTCTTTATTCCTGCGAAACGTAGTTTGACTATGACTTTGATAAGCCAAAGGGTCCATACATACTATTCTGGTAGGTCCCCCAAAACCGTTATCAGGATGGCCTTTTGGCCTTTTGGTGCCTAGTTCCAGTATAGTAGTGTATGGACCCTCTTTGTAGCCCGAAAACATGGCCCTCAAGTCCAGCAGGTAGCAGGCTGCCGCCTGCCGGATGATGCCGGGGCTTGGCACATACTTCACACGGCTCAGGCGCCCACTGGGGTTTCGGGTTTAGGGTGTAGTCTCAATTGGAGGGTTTGGGGGTTTAGGGAGGTTTAGGGTTGCTATAGTCTCAATTGGTTCAGGGTTTAAGGTTTAGGGTTACTATCGTCTCCATTGTAGTTCATTTGTTGATTAAACCGTTTTGATAATTAGGTCCCTTTCAGGTAACTTGAAAAAGGAACTACAATGGAGACTGTAGGCTCAGTGTGACAAGTTTAGGATGTAGGGCTTAGAGTCTAGGGTTTATCCGCGCTTGCCCGTGGCTGGATCCTGCTTCATTCCATTCCGGGAGTCGATTCCTGATGTCATGTGGGCA
Source organism: Symbiodinium sp. clade A Y106 (assembly GCA_003297005.1). NCBI lineage: Eukaryota > Dinophyceae > Suessiales > Symbiodiniaceae > Symbiodinium > Symbiodinium sp. clade A. Next base: position 141,207 of record BGNK01000958.1, on the reverse strand, counting down.
GCGGAGCTGCTTTCCAAGACTTTGGCCGTTTGTTGGGAGTGGGCCCTTCTCACGACTGTCAGCGGCCTCGTTCCGGAAGATCGCATTGAGCTTACACCCAGCGGGGGGGGGTTCCGGTTCGAGTTCGGGTTGTATTTTTTGGAAGGGGGGGGTTCCGGTTCAGGTTCGGATTCGGGTTGTATTTTTTCACAAGGGGGGGGTTCCGGTTCAGGTTCGGGTTCGGGTTGTATTTTTTCGGAGGTTCGGGTTGTATTTCTTCGGGGGGGGGGGCGGGGTTCCGGTTCAGGTTCGGGTTTGGGTTCAAGTTTGGGTTGCATTTTGTTTTTTTGGAGGGGGGGGTTCCGGTTCAGGTTCGGGTTCGGGTTGGGTTNGGGGGGTTCCGGTTCGGGTTCGGGTTGTATTTTTTCGGAGGGGGGGGGGTTCCGGTTCAGGTTCGGGTTCGGGTTCAAGTTTGGGTTGCATTTTGTTGTTTTGGAGGGGGGGGGGTTCCGGTTCAGGTTCGGGTTCGGGTGGGGCTCGTTCTGAAATCCCCCGACCCTCCAAGTAAGCCCTGGAACCCTAAAAGGAACCCTCAAAGGAACCTTATTCTAATCATTCAGGCCCCTATATTACGCACTAAACTCTAAGCCCACAACCCTAAACCTTATAGTAACCCTTATGGGAACCTTAGATAGTAACCCCGATAGACCCCTTTAGGAACCCTGAGCCCTAAAGCGGCTTATTAAGGCCTCTCTATCCCTAAATCCCTTATAGATCCCTTCTAGAACTCTAAAGGAACCCTATTCTAATTATTAAGACCCCTTTCAAGGAACCCAGGACCCAAACCCTAAACCTAAACCGTGACGTGTCAGGAACTGACCCGCTTGGATGAGATGAGATCGAAATCCCCGGGATCCAGCGCCGGGATCAAACTTCGGCGGAAGGCTGGGGATTTAGGGTTCCTCTAAGGAACCTATAAGGGATCTATTACCCTAAGGGTCCAAGTACCCAAATAGTAGGGTTTCAAAGTCCAAAAACCATTCAGAGTATGGATTTTGGGACCTAAAACCCTACTATTTGGGTACTCGGACCCTCTGGGTTAGGGTTTGGGAGTCTAGGGTTTAGGGGGTTAGGGTTTAGGGCTTGGGGTTTTTGGGGGGTAGGGCTTTTATGAGTTTAGGGTTTAAGGTGTAGAGTTTCGGATTTTAGGTCGGCGTTTTGAGGTTGAAGGCCTACTTCAGGGTCTTGGGGTGTTGGTGCGGTTTTCCCTTGGTCGGTACACCGGTTTCCAGGCCTACTCTCGGATTTTTGGGAAGGCCTGCCGGTACAGGTTTATGCGGCGTTTACTACTTCAGGGTTCTGGGGGTTCGGGGGGTTGAGTTGGCTTAGCAGCTGAGCGGATACACTTTACACTTTTTGGTATGATACTGCCCACTACAAAGCTTCAACTCTACATTTTTCGGGGCTTATGAACTCAGCAACTAAGAACCCTAAACCTTCATAGTATAACCCTTATAGTATCCCTTAACGGAACCCTTATAGAACCCTCTAAGGTTGAGGTTTCGGATCTGCGGGTGCACTTTAGAAAAGGTTTCGGTTTAGGGTACAAGAAGGTCGGGCAACCTGGGTTCTAAAACAATACCCCAAATTAAAGGGTCCTAGGTACTGTCATGCGGTTTAGGGTTTAGGGGAGGGTTTAGGGTTTAGGGTTTATACTTCCCCAAATAATAACAGTATTTCCTAATACAGAAACTCACATTCTACTATATAGGTACTTGGCACCCTTTGGGAAAACAAGACCCTTCTGTTCAACAAACGTTTGCATGGCATATGATTAAGTACGAATACATATCCCAAAGGGTCCTAAGTACCTATATAGTAGAATGTAGGGTTTCTATATCAGGAATTACTACTATGATTTGGGGAAGTATTCCCCATGACAGTACCTACGACCCTTTGCAGAATTCACGGTCCCATGCACCGAGCTACCCACAGCGTACACTGGTACTAAAAGGCTTGGCACGATACAAAGCCTAAGGGTCCAAGTGCTCAATATTTCAGTTTTTTGGGCCTTTCGAGGAACCAAAAACCATAAATAAGGACTACTTGGACCCTTAGCTAGGGCAAGAGAACGCAATCCGTTGATGAAGTGGCTAGTGGGGCACCTGGCTTCTGCAGAAGGCGGAGCTGTAACCTTTCGGGTTTTAGGGCTTAGGGCGCAAGGCTTTAACTGCAAAAGCCAGAGGTTCGCAGTTGTTTTTGGGATGTTCGAGGTCGGGTTTGGGGCTGGGGGTTTCTATTGTTTAGGGGCTAGGGTGCTGGTGATTGCCTATTGTTGTTGTACCGGGGTACCAAAATAGGCAAGAAGCCACCGTTTTTTCGAAGGCGGTGAACAGACACCGTATACAAGCTTGTGTACGGTCTTTCAGCACATGTCCCTAAGCCCTAACCCTAAGGGTCCAAGTACCCTAATAGTAGGGTTTCAAGGTCCAAAAACCATTCACAGTATGGATTTTGGGACCTGAAAGCCTACTATTTGGGTACTTGGACCCTCTGGGTAAGCCCTGAACCCCCAACCCGGAACTTGAGCCCTGGCCACCCTGGCTGGCTCGATCATCATCAACCCAAAGGGTCCTAAGTACCTATATAGTAGAATGTGGGGTTTCTATATTAGGAATTACTACCATGATTTGGGGAAGTATTCCCCATAACAGTACCTAGGACCCTTTGGGCAAGTGACAGGGACTTGGGTTTCTGCTCTTGTTTTGTCCTTTCGATTCTGCCTGACATATGTCAAGGCACCTGTTGATGCCAATGGCCTGAAAACCTTAAATTCCTAAATCCTAAGCCCTAAACCCTAAACCTAAACCCTACGCCCTAAGCCCTTAACTTAAACTCTAAAACCCCAAGACCGTGAACCTCTACTCAGGCATCCTTTCAACTACAGGGTTTTGGGTTTAGGGTTTAGGGCTTAAAAAGGGGCCTTAATAATCAGAATTGGGTTCCGTTTAGTGTTCTTGGGCTTTGGAAACCTTTGCAGAATCTTAATCCACCCTGCAAGGCTCTTCAAGAAAATGCGGATGCTCCGCCAAACCACTACAACACCAATCTCCTCAGCTTTCCGGGGGAGGCGTTCTTAGAGGGGTTTAGGGGTTTAGGGTTCATTTTTGGAGGGTTTCGGGTTTTGAAGGTGTCAAACTAACGGTCATGACAGTACTAGTGCCTTTGGGGTTTAGGGCTTGCTTATGGTTTCTAAGCTCGTTCCTGATCTGCCTTATACATATGCATACGATCCAACAAGGAGGAAGCTACATTGGAGACTATAATGAGGCCTATCAGTCCTGACAATCCCGTTTAGGCTGCTGTAGTATAGATCTGGGTGGTTGTCAGAATTGGGTCCCACTTTGGGCACCCTAAATAATAGGTGCCGTACTATAATAATGAGCAATTTTGACAACTACCCATCAGTCCAAGTAACCCTAAAAGGAACACTTTTTAAGCTGCTCATTCGCAACATAACTGAATCACATTGAATCACATTGGGGGGGACCGGGTTAGGGTTTAGGATTGTTCTGGGTGAGGTTTCAGAGCTCCAGACGGACGCCTGAATTCGTTTGAGACCCCGAACCCAGAGGGTCCATATATACTACCATTATGGAATTAGGTCCCCCAAAACCATAATAGGGATGGCTTTTTGGGACCTAATTCCACAATGGTAGTGTATATGGACCCTCTGGGAAGTGGTTTAGATAACTTCAATCGGCTGGGGCAGTAGGTGGTGGCGGCCTGCGAGATGGTATCTTAGAGGATATGGGGTCTCAGAAAGGATAACGCTGTAGGTTTCAGTGTTCAGGGTTTAGGGGTTAGGGTTTAGTGTTGAGGGTTTAAAGTTTAGTGTTTAGTGTTTAGGGTTCAGGGCTTTGGGCCTTGGGTTTAGGGTCTAGGGTTTAGGGTGTAGTTTTTCCGATTGTCCCCCCAGTCATGATTTCAGCAGGAAACAACTATCGGTCATGTCCCCCTGAGTCCCACATGAACCATAGGGACCCTTAGGGGGGTAAGGGGGAGGGGCTAGGGGACTATACTTCCTTAAATAGGCCTTATTAGGTCCTTATTATGGGCATTAACCCCCTAAGGGTCCCTATGAATGAACCAAAGTCCGTCAGCAAGGACACAAACTGCAAAGACTATCAGAAACCCCGGAAGGCACTGATGACATCAAGAATGTAGAGGTCTGACAAACTAGCTATCATATCCTCATACATACTAGCTACTGTACCCCAAAGCCCTGTTCTAGTTCTCAAGATGCCTACCCTGTGCATGTGGCGTACGAGACAACGCCATGCGCACGATTTTATGTCAAGCCATCTTGAAGCCTCAGCCATCGACTGCTGAACTTGCCTCCTTAGTACCAATATCATATACATGCAGGCCTTAATCTACCTATATGGGAACCCTTTTATAGGTAATTCGATCATTTTGGGTCTTTGCTGTCCCAAGTAAATCCATAAACACGATACGCAGTAATTCCCCAAACCTTAACTCTAGTACACGCGGTGAGAACTTACATCCCTAAACAAACCCTAAACTTTCAAAGGGTCCTAAGTACCCATAATATAGTAGAATGTAGGGCGTCGGTATTAGGAATTACGATTATTTAGGGAAGTATCCCCCGTGGCAGTACCCAGGACCCCCGGGGACCCTAACCCCGACCCGACGCTCGGAGACATACAGTGTGCTGTGCATCTTCGGTGGACATGTGCAGCTAGATCAATGAAAAAACGGTTGTAGCGTCATGATAGAAGTAAAATCTTGGAGAACCCTTGTAATAAAGAAGTCTTGGTAGAATCCCGTAAATAAATCCTGATAGAATCTTTTTCTAAAGGAACCGTTAAAGAGCCCGTTAAGAACCGAAGAGGTCGACGATAACGGTGTTCTGCACTTCACGGATCCTTCGGTGCCTTCTCGCTGCATCAGGATAAAGGGGTGTTCCCTGGGAATCACTAAGGCTCCTTGAAGGATTCCTTGAAAGGTAAGGTCTCGAGGAGGGGGACCCTTAGGGCCTTCGGGGGGTAGGGGGGAGGGGCTAGGGGACTATACTTCCTTAAATCAGGCTTATTGGGTCCTTATTATGGGCATTAAGGCCCCCTACTCCCCCTCCCCCCTTACCCAGGGTCCTTATGAAGGGTTCAGGAGTCCCAGGACTCGCTCTGACAGTTGCGTGCGAAGGAATGTGCTTGACAGGTAGGGCTCAAGGATGCCGGGCTTATAGGCCCTTCGCAATCAAGGTTTCAAGCTTTCTGTTTTGCTGTGTGAACCTACTGGCTTCGTGGTGTATCTTCGTCTGGCTTCGCGGTTGTTGTTCAGTAGTTGGGGTTCTAAGATTCTATAGGATGTTCAGTTCGCCGAGCATTTTGCCAGAAGGTTGATGGATGGCATAAAACTTTACAGCTGGTTGTGCCGTCACATAGTACTTAAGTGAGAAAAAGCTTTTCATAGCCCAGTACCCAAGAGTTTGTGCAGAAACATGCATCCCAAGTTCAGAACCTTTGACCCTACGTGCAGTCTCCAATGTGCTTCCTTTGTTTATTAGCCTTGCGTGATTTGTTTACAGCATCTGAGCTGTACAGCCGGTTAACAAAGGAAGGAACTGTGCTGGAGAGTATAGGTACCAGCCCATACACTATAGATCCAAAACCCTGAGCCCTAATCCCAATCCTAAGATCCTTGACCCTGAATGCTAAACCCGTGAGCCCTAAACCCTAAATCCTACATCCATACACTAAGTTGGCACTGAACTTGCAACGTAAACTCTCGTCGAATGTCGAAGTTGCACAGGCGGCAAATCTATGAACAAGACTGCCTTTTTGATTCCGTGGGTAGACCCCATATTCCACACAAAGCTTCGAGAACCAACGTCGTAAAAAACCTGAGTCCTATCTCCGAAGCCCTCTTCGCAAACAAAAACCCTGCACTAACCCTAAGTTCATACGTACCCAAATGGGAGTTTCGGAAACATTAGGGGTAACTTATTTTGGGGTCCTTTTAATAAGGATCCTACCATTTAGGGTACTATATTGGGGTCCCCTATTTTCGGAAACTTTTAAATAGTTGCATAGGGACTAGTTTTAAGGCTGATGTACATGCTGTTTGGGTACATGGACCCTTACCTCGAGCCAACAAAACCTACGTTTAGTTTGTAGGATCCCGATAAAATCGACATTAGGGTTTAATATTTTTATTAAGAACCTACATAAATGTAGGTTACTTAAAAGATCATGGGACTTAGTATCTAGGGTTATGATACAGGTAACTATGCTTATGATTACTTATAGCCCCAATTAAGGTACTTATAACCCTACTTTCTAAGTCCCATGATCCTCCAAGTAGACCCTAAACCCTTTATAGATCCCTTTAAGGAACCCTTAGATCCATATTAAGAACCTACAGAGATGTAGGTTATGCTATATAGGGTAGCTCAAGGTAGGGAAAAGCAGGTGCCTGAGCAGCGGCTCGCCTGGATCGAGCGCTCGACACCAGCAGATCCTCGGAATGCCTTTGTCATATTAGGGATCCTACTAGAATTTGAGGTATATCCTTTAATTAAGGAACATTCCTTAAATCATTCAGAGATCCTACTATAATTTTCGGCATATTCCTTAATTCAGGGATAGTGGAGTCTCTGGGGGGTCCTAGGTGCTGTTATGCTGGATACTTTAAGGGTTTCCTTTGAGGGATCTATAGGGGTCCCTTTAAGGGTTCCTTTAGAGGATTTATAGGGGTACTGCGATGGCGGGTACTTCCCCAAACAATCATAGTAAAGCCGAATATAGAAGCCCTACATTCTACTATGTAGGTACTTAGGCCCCTTTGGGCTTGCTGAAGCCGTACTGTATGCTTTCGTTGAACGTACCTTCAGGGTCCAGGAAGGGCCGTTTCAACATCTCAAGAGTGTTTCGGGTCTCAGGTGTGCTGGGTCTCAGGAGCTTTGAGAAGGCAAGAGCAACTATGGTGCTGGTAGTGGTGGTGGTAGCAGTGGTAGAGTCAGTCGGAGTGGTATAATCAAAAGTAGTCGTCGTCGTAGTCGTAGGCGTCGCTGTGGCGGCGGCGGTGGCGGTGGCGGTGGCGGCGGCGGTTGTTGTTGTTGCTGTTCAGCTTTGGAAGGTTCAGGTGTTTAAATATTTTGTTTTTCAGCTTGTGCTGTCCGGTTGTCACGGCTCGGCTCACATTATGCTGCATGGCAGTGGGTTCAGGGTGGAGGTATGGATACAAGCCTCCAGCTGCCTTAAACCCAGTCTCTGGACTCTAACAGCCTACACTGCTAAATCGCGCGTAACCTGAAATCCCAGTCGGATTTCTGACGCTTCAAACCCAAAACCTTGTTTTCTAAATGTTCAATTCGCGGGAACCCTAAGCATGCTCCTAAAGCCTCACCTCGAAACGAATGTTAGACGCTCCATGTTCTTGTCCGCTTTGTCCTAGGGTGTTTTAGGGTTGAGTTATGTAGTGAAGGCCTTCCGATTGTGATTCTATTCTTTATTATTTTCCATTCCCTTTTCATGGATGGATCCTTGGCCGTCATCATATTCTGGATGTTCCATTTTGTTCTTTCATAATTCTAGGGCTCGGGGTTTAAAATTGGTGCCCGAGCAGTGCTTCTGGTCCGTTTTGTTCCGTGATTTCGATAGTAACTTAGCCACCACGAATAGCAGTTGAGCAGCACAAGAAAAGGGCACCCCCACCAGTAAGGAACGCATGTAGAAACCAGAAGGTGTTTAACATTGCTGTCCCCTGGTCGTACGCCCTAGCTCGTTAATCCGGTAAGCCCTGAGCCGTAAACACCTCCATGCCCTACTCTAGGTGCCTTAATAATTACCAATACTATTGTGGGGGTCCCTTAGTATACTTATAGTTTGTTTTGTGCCCGAAAACTTTGTTCTAATTATTAAGGCCTCTATGCCCTACAGCCTCAGCTCTTAACTGGCTTTCTGGCCTATGCTGGGAGGTTCGGGGTGCGGGCTGAAGTATCGAGCTACAGGTAGTATATTTTGGGTATCGCCCCCCTCTCAGTAAGAGTTTTTTCTCCCTTCTTTAGATATAGTAGGCCCTTAATAGGAGCCCTATTACACATTGTTACTGTATGGGGGCAGTACCCAAAGTATATTATTTATCTAGCAGACATGATGGTACAGACTTTTGCGAGGCAGCGGAGTGCATGTAAGTCTCGTTTACCCACGAAGGCTGGCGGAGCAATTGCTTTCCCGTTTCAAAGTCCCAAAGGGTCCTAAAAGTACCTATATGGTCGAATGTAGGGTTATTCTATAGTCATGATTTGGGGAAGTAGCCCCCATAACAGTACCTGGGACCCTTTGGGAGTTATAAGTTTAAACATTTTACTTATCAGGAGGCCCCAAGGCTCACTTGCATCAAGAGTCTATGGGGACGAGGGCAGCGGCAGGGGACTGCGTGGAGTAGGCTGTTTCAGCATGTTGAAGCTAATGTAGGAACCTGATTAAGAAACCCTGGGCCTATAACCCCAAAATAGTAGGATTCATATAAGGAGCCCTAACAGAAGGCCCAAGGTTTCTTAATCAGGTTCCTACATTTAGTGGCCGAACTGTCGGTCTGGCTAGTATCTCCTCGCTAGAGTTGTACTCATAGCTAGATTATAAGTTCTGAATCAGTTCTGAAAGCTAGTAGATTAGGTTATCGATTGTAAGCATGTACTGAAAAATGACTTTGTAAGGCTACTAAACCCTGAACCTATAAACCCTAGACCCCTAACTCACCCGTTAACACCGGAAAGCGCAAACCTTAGAGTTGAGGGTACCCGACGCAAGGTTTAGGGTTTAGGGTTCGACTTAATCCAGCTTCAGCACCTCCACTGCCGCCAAGCCCTGATGCAGGATCGCTGATCGCAACCAGTTGGAATAGCGTTTATGTCTACACTTGTTGGCTTTATTATGTTGCTGGGATCTGTGGTGCCCACTGCTTAAACTAGTGCACAGGGCCGCCCGGACACCCGAATTCCAAAGCCGTGTTCAAAGGGCGCCGTGCCAGACAGATGTCACAAAACCATGCAACCGATCAGAGCTCATGTTTAACAAACTTCACGCGTCACAAAAAGGGGCCTGGCATTCGTCCAGATGTGTCAATTGGTAGTTATGAGTCCTAATATCTATGCATTTCCGTGCTAACATCCGCTTGTCTGCTCGTTATCAACAGTGCAGTCTACATTCAAGGTCAAGACGCGATCCAGCTTTTCGGATCGTAGGTTAGTTTTCTCTTCGGGCGTCTTGCAGCGTGATGCACCAGCAAAAGGGCCATTCGTTCGCTCAGAGTTCTTACGACAACGTCGAGTCGAGGCTGGGAATGCTGCGAAACTTGGACGCCCGTAGAGACGGTTTAATAGTATAGGACCCGGGTGTCGTTGATTTACAAGACACTTTCGTCTACCGGTACCGAGAATATCTTCATAGTTCCGATTTCGCTATTGGACCCGCCTATATATATATATACTCACACACGTCTGGAGATTCGATTAACAAGTTGCCTAGGATGCATGGCGTGCGGGCTTGCAAAGGACTGGATGTCGGGATTGTGGCCTGATGTCCCGCAAGGTTTCGCCACGTCTACACATTCGGACACACACATGGCAGCGGCATGCAACCGACACGTACAGCCGCTCGCCTTGCCGAGCTGCATTGGCGCCACAGTGGTTAGCCGTGGCCAAACGCGGATGACGAATTGTGAGCAATATTCCCAACATAGTATCGCGATCTCAGGTTCGAAGCCGAACGAAAGTCTCTGATGCGAGATCTCCAAAGATCTCACACTGAATGCGTGTTGGGTCCCTTTGTCTGCGCAATTCTGATTTCCGTCCTTACATTCATTCCGAGCCCGAATTCTATTTTGATTATCGTTTGTACTAGCATCTACCCCAGATCTCGTTAAAAACTAGAGTTTGAACCTGTCAAGAAACAATGATATCCACATCGCTATGCATAAGCACCGCTTACTGCCAACGAGGACTGGCCGTTGCAAGTTCCGCCCAATGTCCAGTGCCCTCCTGCCTAGGACATAGGGTGCTGCAGCCTGATGCTATTCATAGACCGTCCGGCCGCATAAGATGGGGATGTTGGTGTGGATATGTTTGGTTGATGTCAGAGATAACAATGATGATCGTGAGGATGAGCTTGGTGATGGTTTCAACGATGAAGTGACAAACGGCGGCGAAGACGATGACACCGGCAGCCAAGATCATGCCAGAAGATGTGTTTTAAATGTTTTAAAGTATGCTGGTCGTTGTGGTGGTGTTCATGACGACAGTATGGTGATTCTAACGACGGCGATGACGATGACAACGGCGATGATGGTGTTTTCGGTGCGTGTGCCCGAGAGTAGCACATGCGGAAAATTGAACATGAGGAACGTGTTTGATGTTGGCTTTTGTGCAGGTTAGATTCTGCAACACCTGGTTGGGGTAGAGTTGCAAACACGAGTTCCCGATAGTATTGTCGTGCTATGCACACGGGCTTTTGGTATGATTTCGTGAGGATTCCCCTAGCCCGACTGTGGGGCTCTCAGCACTTATGTTCTTTCTATGTCCGGAGCTTAGGGCGTTACTTTTGGGGGGATTCTCAACACCATGCAGCAGCCCAGGGTTTCGCCGCCGAAGCCTCAAGCGTTCCACCTACCCTAAACCCTCAATCTCCAGGTACGCCTACATCTATGTCGTCTCGAAGGGCGAGGAGGCTGCATCGCCAGAGCCACAATAAGATTATCCCTTTGTCATCATTTTGTGTTTTTTGGCCAAATTGAAATTAATAGGCCAACTCACATTTAAACCCCTAAGCCACCAAAACCTTTACTTCGCATGAACTTGAATCCAAGAATCCCAGCTGTTGCTTTCCGGGTTCAGATTTGAGGTTTAGGGATCTTCATTGTAAAGATCGTAATCGTGAATGTTCAACCATGGTTGTGTCCTTGCCGGATTGGCGTCGTATCTGGGCCGCCCAGTAATTAGTAAGAACAAGATGTATATAGAGTGTTGGGATGGTTTGGCATGCGGGCTTATGATGCTTGAAGGCCTCAAGCAGCCTCGAGCCTCTCATGTCTCAACCAATAAACAAAACCGGACAACTTAATGCCCTTAGGAACTAGGATTTCTAGTTGCGGGTATACGCTTTAGGATCACCCATAAACTTCCACGCAACGCCAGTCCCAGGGTTACTATATATGATGGACCCCAGATGTACCGATATGCGTAATCCCGACAGCATACTTAAAGGGTCATGGGACTTAGTAACTAGGGCTACAATTCAAGTAACTAGACCTATACTTACTCAGAACCCCAATCAGCGTAACACTTATAACCTTGCTTACAAAGTCCCGATCCTCCAAGTAGATCATCGCTACCCAGGCCCAGACCCCGCCCAGCCCGATTTCGTCGACTTTGAAATAAAGCTCCGTCCAGCGTTTCCGTCAAAGCTCAGGGACCCGAACCCTATACAATTTCTATATACCCTATAACCCCTGTGACCCTTAACCCTAAACCTGATATTATAATCTTAAACCCAATACTTGGAGGGTCGGGGGACTTAGAAAGTAGGTATTTTATAACGTTATAAGATGCTATAAGTACCCTAAACCCAATTAGGAACCCTCTCAGGGCACTTAAAAGTCTACGTAGTACCTACTTACCAAGTCCCGCGACCCTTCAACTCAGCCCTACCAAAAACAAAGACTAAACCCTAAACCACTAAACCCCTAAACTTCAACTGTTTGGGATCCATGAGATCTGAGGCCGAAAGTCTTCGCCAGGCTCCGGCTCCGGAGCGGAAGCCTGCGGAAAGTTGCTTGGCCGACCTTTCGTTATTGGGGTTCCTTTCAGGGCTCCTTAATTGGTTTTGGGTTGAGGGTCTAGGGATGTTCAGGGTTTAGGGTGTAGGACTTTAGGTTTAGGGTGACAGAGGGGTCTGCTTGGCGTAGTACCATTTTGCCCTTTCTATTTTCGGGTTCCCGTATTCAACATGAATATCAGGAAACAGGGTACCCTTGTCAACCCCAAACCCCAAACCCTAAACTCCTAAACCCCAAAACCCTAAACTCCTACACTCCCAAACCCCTAAACCTCATTATTAAGGGGACACTGGGGAACCTAGGAGTGAGGGCCGAAGGCTAGAAATTTACACTGGAAAGGCCGCGAATTCCTAAATAGCCAACATCCCTGGGAGCAACCCCTGGGATCTCTAATCCAGGGGCTGCAATAATTCGCATAGAGTTTTGGGGTAATTATACTATATAACTGTACCAAGGACCCCAAAAACAGTATAGGTAATTATTAAGGCGCCTATATTAGCTTGATTTCATTAAGGTGTATCTCGACCCTTCAATATAGTACTTTTTGTTTGTTACCTTAGTTTCCCATTTTCGGATCCTAACCAGAAAAGAAGTCATACAACAAAAGGTGCTACTTTTGTGGGTCTAGGTACACTGATGGGGATTTGTTGGCGACCCTTTCGAATCTGGGTTCAGCGTTTAGGGGTGGGGGGGGGGGGTCGGGTATAGGGTTTAAGGGGCTCGGGTTTAGGATTGTAATACTGAGGTCGGAATTACCGCCAATGATTTCGCATGTTGTTCCTCATATGATTATACTACATAATTTGTATGCCTCCAAACCCTTTTCTAGTTGTTAATGGCTCGTTGTAGACACTACTGTCATTGTTTGTTGCTATTACTGCTATCCTGTCCGGAGCCAAAAGGCTTGACGATTCGCTGTACCTCTGGCTCTCCGACCTCTTTCCGAGCAAAGGTGTACGGATTGCCCTCTTCCGGATGATTGCTGCAGCGATGCACCTGGAAATGGATCTGCAGGCCATCGTTTGCATCACCGGCGAAAAGGGCAGCGGAAAGTCGTCGCTGCTGAAGCTCCTGACAGCTGCATACTCTGGCTCTGCAACGTCGATCACCACAGCTGCGTTCAGCACTCGGAAGTATGACGACCAGTGCAAGATCGCTGCTCAGATCACAGACTATGACGATTGTTATTGTTGCAAATTGTTTTTTTCACGGCATATACCATTAAAGCGAATGCTGCTTTTGCTGATGTTGGCTAATTCCATTTCAAGGGTCATCATTATTGTCATTCTTACAAGTGCTATTGGTGCGGTTGTCATGGTCATTATCGTTGTCGTCATTGTCATTGTAATTTTGCTGATGTTGGTTTTCACTTGTATTGTTGTCGTTCCTAGTGCTCTTGCTTTATGTTGTTATGTTTTGCTGTCGACGGGTTTATTGAGACATCCTGGTATTGGCACGAGTGTGCTTGCTATGATCCTGCGAACAAGGATAGTTTCTTTTACAGTTGTTGTTAGGCACGGTTGGTACTCGGAGGTTCATGGGACGGAGTAAGGACAGTTATAAGTACCCTAATGGGGGCTATAAGCAATTACAAGTATCGTTACCCTGTTTATAACCCTAGATACCAAGTCCCATGAACCTTTAAGTGGACCCTAAGCTCCAAGCCCTTTAAGGGAACCCTATCACCCTTTCCCAAAGAACCCTGAACCCCAGTTACTAAGTCCCATGACTTTAAGTACCCAAAGGGTCCTAAGTACCTATATAGTAGACTGTGGGGTTTCTATATTAGGAATTACTACTATGATTTGGGGAAGTATTCCCCATAACAGTACCTAGGACCCTTTGGGGTAAAGTTGGTTTGTCAGACTTTGTTTTCGTTTCGCTGCCCTGGGTGTCATGGGACCCTTCAGGCTTCTGTGATGCCCAGACCCCCGGGAGGATCCAACAAGTAGATCCCTTAAGGACCCTAAACCCTAAACCCTAAACCCTTAAAGGGGTTCCGTAAGAGGTTCAAAACAGGGTTTAATTATGCGGGATTATGGGGCAGTATAGGGCTTTGGGAATAGGGTTCCAAATAAACCCTAAACCCTAATTTCTTGATCCTCCCAGGGGTCTCTGGGTGCTGGTTCCTTAACGAGGGCGCAGAATCATTTTGTACCTGCATCCCCCACACCGTCTGAATAAGTTGTGAAAGCCGTTGCCAATCGTCCCTGCAAAAAATATATACTAAGTTGTAGAATACACCTCCAAACCATCCAATACCCTAGTCTACTTATCCAGACTTTTGCAACCCCCAAACCTGAAACCCTAACCCAAAGGGTCCTAAGTACCTATATAGTAGAATGTGGGGTTTCTATATTAGGAATTACTACTATGATTTGGGGAAGTATTCCCCATAACAGTACCTAGGACCCTTTGGGTACTGCTGAGGCTTCTAAGTTCGCTGAGCGCATGTCCGCAGCAGGTCTTGAGGGTTCTGGCTGGATGATCATGCAAACCTTAAAGGGCTCCTTAAAGGGATCTATAGGGTTCTATGAGGGATCTAAAGGGGTTTCGGGTTTAGGGTCTACCGGGAGGATCATGGGACTTAGCAAGTCAGGTTACAAGTACCTTAACTGGTGTTATAATAAGTAAGTACAAGTATAAGTTACCTGAATTTTTCCCCTAGTTACTAAGTCCCATGGCCCTTTAAGTACATTAATTGGGGTTATAAGTAAGTATAAGCAGAAACTTGACCTGAATTATAACCCTAGTTTCCTTACCTTTGGTTAGTAGGGAATGGAGGAATGGGGTACAATTATAACTACTATTGCTACCATTCCTCCCTTCCCTACTAGCCAAAGGTAAGTTACTAGGTCCCATGACCCTTTAAGTTCGCCCTAGGGGTGCAAAGGACACATTAGCAAAGTATGTGGGTTCAGCAAACGCTTATCACATGGGTAGTTCTCGAAATTAGAGTCCCCTTCTGGGCAACCGGAGGAGCCGAAAAAGGGATTTCAATTTAGAGAACTACCCAAGTGACTGTCAGAAAGGTGGGTGGGCTGTTAAACAAAGGCTTTCAGAGTTTGGGGGCTAGGGTTTAGGGGTTGGGGGTTAGGGCGACTGATTAGGGCCGAACACACAGGGTGCCCCGCATGTGGTGCGTTGCACTCCGAAGGTGGTCCCAAAACCCTAAACTCAAATTCTAAACTGAAAACCCTAAGGCCCTAAATTAGACCCGAAACCCTAAACTCAAAGCCCTAAGCTTAAATCCGGCTAAATACAAAACCCTAAGCTCAAAACCCTAAACCCTAAACTTCTAAGGTGGTCCCTCATTGGAAGACGTTTCGTTTCGACACCTCTGTTGTCTCACTGCCCGAGGTGGGCGGGGCTTCGCACCAAGTATGTTGTGTGTTGTTTGTTTTCTTTGTTTTTGTTACCTGGCCTTGGATTTTGGGTTAAGAGTTTAGCGTTGAGGGTTTGCCGGGGTTTAGGTTCTTGGTTTTGAGGCTTCGGGCTTTTGCGGTTTGTGCTATTGGGGTTTAGGGTTTATGGCTCTTGGGTACTGTTGTATATAGATTGCTGCATCTTTGGATTATGAGATTTTTTCATTTGCATCTGCCAGGAAATTTGTTGCCCTTACTTTCTCGAAGGTGTTTAGCAGTTTGGTTTGGCAAGTGTTCTAGTAGGCCAGGTGTGTGTAACAACATGCGTCGCTCATGGTAGTACCCAGGCCGGGGGCCTTGGAGCTTAGTTCTGTGGGGGAGTTTCCGCAAATAGGGGACCCCAATATAGTACCCTAAATAGCAGGATCCTTATTAGAAGGACCCCAAAATAAGGTACTCCGGATTTTCGGAAAGTCCCACAGACAGGGCCTGTATAATTACCAACACTATTCCTTGGGATGTCCCTTATCATAGCTACATGATATTATTCCATGCCGGCTCGGTGAAAGGATCAACTGACGACCAGGGCATCAGAACTCTACCATGATCTACCCCGAGGTCCTGTTCTGATTACGTAGGCCCCTATAGCATACGAAGCTTATCGCAGCCCTTATATAATCTAAAGCCTTTGAGGGAAACCCTCAACGGAACCCTTTTTGAGTCTGCCTACAAAAATTGAGACTCAACACGGCACCTCCCAATCCCTACAGTTCTACACCTGTCACCATACGCCATGAGCCCTGAATGCCTACTTGGAGGTTCATAGGACTTAGTAAATGCAGTTATGAGTACCTTCATTGGGGTTATATGTAATTATAAGTACAGTTACCTTAATTATAACCCCAGTTACTAAGTCCCATGAACCGTTAATCAATGGATGAAACCGGATACCCTGAAGCCTCAAAAACTCTGAGAAGTACTGCAGAGCTCTTACAGGAAGCCTTCAAGCAATCCTTTAGGGTTTAGGAGTTTAGGGTTTAGGAGTTTGTTTAGGAGTTTAGGGTTAGGGGTTTAGGGTTTAGAGTACCGCAAACGCCACCCAATTCGTGGCCTGGATTTGCGTGTCATAGCTTAGTATCATATACACCGAATTCCCATTCCAAAGAATTTTGATTAAGGCCCCTGTAGATATTCAGCAGGCCTACTTCAAGTCGGACATAGCCGGTTTCATCCTTGGCGCTGCCTCCATGATTCACTCAGGAAGCCCTTCCCATTCTTGCTCAAGGTTTCGGGTTCAGGGCATTGGGTTAGGGGTCTACTCCAGGGCCTTGGGTTTAGGGTTTAGGGCTTGCTGGTATCGGAAGGGCCATTCCCAAAATGGTTTAGGGTTTGGGGCTGAGAGCTCAATTGATTAAGGGTTTCTCGTGAAGGTCTTGGAAATATACAGTATACCCCCTAAATCCTAAACCATTTTTGGTACTATTCCTTCCGAAACAACTTAGACCTGAACCCTAACCTTTCTTAGGAATAAGCCTTCCGACTCCTTCCGAAGCCAAGCACTAAACCCTTCTATTTGCCTTTCCGAAACCTTAAGCCCCCCAGCCTCCACTCTTTATTGAATATAGTAGTAGCCAGAAAGTTGGAGCATCATTGTCCTCGTGCCCCTAAGGTAATGTATAAGGGCTCCTAGCACGAATCCTCCTAAAGCCATGTTCCAACTTTCTGGCTTCTACTATAGTCCTTACCCTTCCCAAACCTTGAGAGCACTGCACATTTTACGGTGTGAGTTGGGCTCCCGAGCTACCGGAAGCATTTATTACAAGCAACAAGAATCGTTGGATGAGGCCCTAAACCCCAAACCCCTAAACCCTAAACCCCTAAACCCCTAAAGCCTAAACCCCTAAACCCTAAGCCCCTCAGCCCTAAACCGTAAGTCTCACAACACTGAAACGCCACGGTGTCAAGAGTCGAGGAGTCCCTCATTTTGTTCATCTTGTGTTTAGGGCTTACGGTTGGTAGCTGGGAATTACATATGGGTGGTTGTCAATATTAGGGTCCCTTTTTGGGTCCTTATTGTAATACGGCACCTATATCTAGGGTACCCCAAAAGGGACCATAATTTTGACAACCACCCATATTTACTGTTGAAGGTGCTTTGGTTGACGTCGATTTCTGGTCTGTCTCGTATAGGCCTCGGCCCGAATCGTTCGAACTCTTGCCCAAAGGCTCCATGTAGCCATATAGTATATACTTATGAACCCCTTTAAGGCCTAAGTATATACTATATTGGTACATGGAGCCTTAGGGTTGTAATGCCGCTATCGTGTTGGCAACCCTAAGCCCTCAACTCTAACGCGGTACAGAAAAACCAACCATAGGCCAGATAATCCTGAACAGCCTCAAGCCAGTAGTGCTTTTGTCAGAACCTTTAACCCCAAAGGGTCCTAAGTACCTATATAGTAGAATGTGGGGTTTCTATATTAGGAATTACTACTATAATTTGGGGAAGTATTCCCCATAACTGTACCTAGGACCCTTTGGGAACGGGACCTTTCAAGGAGCGCTAAGTGAACTCCAACCCTAAAGCTTGTAACTTGCGGACACCACCACTGTGCAGGAAGCCTCGACAGCGGGATGCCCCTTCCTCAGCAGTGAGCAGTAAAGATACGCAGGTGGCTCCTCACTGTTGCGAAAATGGCTGCTGGTGCTATAGTGGTAGTTGTTAAATCTTTGTTATTGATACAGTTCTTGTTAGTCTCAAGGTTACGGGTTTTGGATTCAGGGGGTTTGGGCTTTGCAGAAAAATTGAGGGCCTTCTTCGTGACGTTCCCGATTTTGTGCTGATCTCACAGTCAGCGGGCGCGGAACCAGAATCAAACAAAAACTCTTTCGTTGTGAGGCACCCCTAACCCAAACAATTCTACAACCCCTGTACAATCCTTTGTTAGCCACACCTGCACACCTGCTCTGGAAGCATTATAGTAAGAACCGTACCCCTGAACCCTTAATTTTGCTGCTTACTGTCTATAAGCAGGTTCTTCAGTTGTCTGAAACTGTCGCATCTGCACGGGCCTCACCTCCCGAGATCTCAATTCCAAAGCTTTGTGGTCAGTGTCTCCGGGCATAGAAGGGTCGGAATTAAATTACTCTTGCCCTTAGTCTCCATAAGGCAGTTTCCGAAAATAGGGGACCCTAACATAGTACCCTAAATAGTAGGATCCTTAGTATAAGGACCCCAAAATAAGGTACCCCTATTTTCGGAAACTCCCATAATGCTCCAAGACCAGATGCGACTTGTTCGGGCACCAGTAGTAGTGGTTTGATAGACCCGGTATCATTTATGGAGGCTTCTTTATGACGATCATCTTGTTCTCTCTCGGGCCTAAATTTCGGGGTTCCTTGGTTTCTGAACCTCGCATATGTTCCAGATAAGCTTGGCCTAACGCTGTTCGAAGTTTACGCAACTTGAGCAAAGCCTTCGAAACACCTGTGCAATGTATGCAGTGGCAATGACCTAAAGAGCCCTACAGAATCTTTGTTGGCAAGGCTGCGCGGAATCTGTACACACTGACACGAAGTTATGTAAATCACTAGACTGTCTAAAGGCCCTACATGAACGCGGCCACCCGGGAACGGACCTTGACCAACAGTGCACAACATCTGGGGGAACTTTATTCAAACGTTTGTTCCAAGGTGTCCTCAGTACTACATTGGACCTACATAGTAGAAAGTAGCTATGTTTTTAGGGCTGGGAGTTACGACCTTGCTTTGTGTAAATGTTTCTGCAGACACGTACTTAGCACCTTGTGGTACGGTTGATGATATAAATCCCGCATTACCCATAATATAAGGAATATACCGTAATTCCTGTAGTTTAGGGCCCTGAGGGTAATGCAGGATTTATATCATCAACCGTATGGAAGCTCTCAGCCTTTTAGATAGCACCGTACACCGGACGGCAACTTGCAGCCTAAGTAATTAGCAGTACTGTTCCTTAGGTGTTCCTTACTTGGAGGACTTAGTAAGTAGATACTAAATAGACTTATAGGTGCCTTAAAGAGGACCCTAATTGGGGCTGCGGTACTTATAAGTCTACAAACTAACTCTACTTACTAAGTCCCCCGACCCTCCAGGTAAACATATACTATAATGTGCCCTAAACCCTAAACCGAAAACCCTAAACCCTAAACCGTCCGAGTGTGGATCCCCCGTATCATAGAACTTTTACAGTGACTCTAGTCACCCTGGTTCCAACGAAGGCTTTTCAAGCGCACCCTATTTAATCATCTAATCATCAAGGCCCCTACTGAAAGGTTCATGGGACTTAGTAACGAGGGCCATAAACAAAGTGAGCATACTTCTTCACCTTGCTTATAACTTACCACCCCACCAATTGAGGTGCCTATTGCTGTAAAAAAAGGAAGTCCCACGAACCTCCAACTGGACCCTAAACCTTAAACCCCTATAGATCCCTTACAGAACCCTTCAAGGAACCCTCTAAGGAACCCTTTAAGTTATTAAGTCCCAAGAACCTCCAAGTAGCCTACATTCGATGTTTTTGTTTGGCGCGAGGGAGAATTGGCGACAGAAGCAAGCTTCACGCTCCTGCATGGAAATCCCTGCGTTGCACGGGTCGCCAGAGTCCCAGACTTGTTTGTAGGTCGGCTTGGGGGTTAGGGTTTACCTGTATCCCCAAACCCTATAAAATACTAGGTTATGACCTCTTTATTAGAGGGTCTAACCCCCAAAACAGTAGGTTTTGGGATCCCCAGATAGGGCTTGGGGTGGAGAGGGATGGGTTTTGAGAGGTCTTAGTAAGACCTGGGAAGGGCCTCAACGCTTATGGTCAGGAAGCTGATGAAACTATGGCTATCTGGCTTTAGGATGTTGGCTCTTTGGAGTTTTCTTATATCAACGCAAACCACCCAAGAGTCCAAAGCGGCTTTAAATTTCGGGTTCAAATCTCATAATTATGCAGGACCCTTGCATAGATTAGAAGTACATGGCTTGAATTCAGGGGTTTTAGGTCCTATCGTAGGATCTTTCCGAAGCCCTAAACTCTTAACATCTCTAAACTTGAAACCCCAAACCCTAAGCCTTTCCGAAGCCGAGCTCGAAACCCGCAGATCGCAAATTCCTCTCCTGTCCCAGACCCCCGAAAGTTGACGGTTTACGGTGGTTTTGGGGCTTGGGTTTAGGTTTTAGGGTGTAGGGTTTAGGGCCGTTTAGGGTTTAGGGTTTAGGGTGTAGGGTTTAGGGTTTAGGGTAGGATGCAAGAACCATAGCGCTCCTTAAAGAAAGGGCTATCCCAGAGCCTCCAAAACCCCTCAATTAAGGAATATACCTTAAATTATAGTAGGAACCCTAGTGAGATTTAAGGTATATTCCTTAATTAAGGGGTGTTGGAGGCTCTGGGATGTTAAGCCATCGTTTACAATTATGTATTTTTTTTTTGGGGGGGGGGGGGGTTCTATGTTCCATGTTTTGGATCCTTTAATGTACCAGAAAGAGGCCTGGACAATTAACAATAATATTCCCTTTTGCTAGCCGTATTAAAAAAAGGGCCCTAGTACCCGGTTGAAATGATTAAAGCACCTGAACTTGGAAAGGCAGTCACCCGAAGGGCCCAAGTGCCCAAAGTAGTGGTGTTCCAGAGTCCAAGAACCAAACCGAGTATGGATTGTGGGACCTGAAACTCTACTGTTGGGGTACCTAGACCCTCTGGGAGCCCTGAAGAATCATGCACAGAGCTTCAGCTTGACCTTGACACCCTACCATTCATGGGGACTTGGACCCTTCCGGTTTGGGTTTGCAGGGAATCCTTCAAATACACATTAAAGAACTCTTTGCAGACCCCTTACAGGAATCCCACTCTAAGCATCTAGACCCTACCCCTGAACCTTCAACCTCAACCCGAAGCCTTAAACCCTGAACCCTAAGCCTTAAACCCTAAAGCCCCAACCGTAAACCCTAAACCCGAAGCCTTAACCCCCACCGTAAACCTTAAACCTTAAACCCCAAAGCCCTAACCGTACACCATCGTAAACCCTACACCCCTAAGCCCCTAAACCCCTAACCCCTTAAACCCTAAACCCTAAGCCTTAAACCCCCTAACTCACCTAAACCCCCCTAATTCCCCTAAACCCCCAAAACCCTAAACCCCAAAGCCCTAACCTTGAACCTTAAATCCCTGCAGTCCCTAGGGTCCCCTTAAAGGGAAAGGGACCCAAACCCCCCCAAAACCTTAAACCCTAAACCCTACTCCCTAGGGTCCCCTTCAAGGGAAAGGGACCCAAACCCCCTAAACCCTTAAACCCCAAGCCCTAAGCCCTAATCTTAACCCCTAAACCCTAAACCCCCGGTAGCGTTGAAAAGCCTGCCTCGAAATGAGGCTTCGCTGTGAGCAGACGGAAAAGAGGCCCTGAAAAAGCAAAAAACAGCACCATCTAAATAAACCCTACATCCTAAAACCCCTGTCTGGAAACCCACTCCTAAACCTAAAACCCCTAAACCCCTGAACCCCCCCAAACCCCCTGAACCCCCTAAGCCGCCAAAACCCTAAACCCCAAAACCCTAACCTTAAACCCTAAATCCCTACATCCCTAGGGTGCCCTTGAAGGGAAAGGGACCCAAACCCCAAACCCCCTAAACCACCAAAACCCGACATCCTAAACCCCCGAAACCCCCTAAACCCCCGAACCCTTCTGAAAAGCCTTACAGTAGCCCCTATAGACCCTTTTTAAAGGAACCCTAAACCCCTACCCGGCCGCCTAGGCCCTCTCTGCTTCCGGCAGCTTCCACAGGATCCTGCAGTTGCCTCGGATTTTGGGGCTTTGGGACTCCTTTAAGGGATCCCTGAAAGGAAGCCTTAAAGGATCCCTTGAAGGAGCCCTTAAAGGAGCCTGTTAAGGATCCCTTGAAGGAGCCCTTAAGGGTTAGGGTTTAGGGTTAAGGGCTGCAGGTTAAGAGTTCAGGGTTCAGGGTTCCCTTCAGGGTTTACGGTTTAGGTTTAGAGTTTAGGGTTCATTTAACGGTTTAGGGCTCTAGAAGGTTCACTTGGGCTAGCTGGGTTTTCCAGGTTTTAGCAAGCCAGGGTTCGAGGTTAAAGCAAGTAGTTGTCTAACCATTTCGCTGGGACCATAGAAGCCTGCCAGAACACTTAGAAGGTTTGGTTTTTGTGCCAGCGAACTCAAACTACCAGGATGACGATAATAGGCTTGAGGATTTTAGTGTGGGGGGCCAAGAGCTGAAATTTCGTGGAAGCTATGGCTTCCAGCCCGGAGACTTAAGTGGGTTGGATTTGAACTGTTTGAAGGGTTTCCCGGTGGAGGTTTTTTAAAACGAGATCAACCGGAAAGTAATCCACATAATGATACTTAGGATGTCTTGTCTTCGGTGGTGGTGAGGGGGGGTGGTAATAATTTGCGGACCCCTGAATCTTAAAGCCTAAACCCAGACAGTCGTAGAGCTTTTTGTGGAGTTTCCGAATTCTCAGATCCTTCGCAAAGACTTGGCTGTGGCCAGTTCTTGAGTTGACGCATAAGCGCCGAAGTGGGCATTATTATGTAGTACACCCAGAGGGTCCAAGTACCCAAATAGTAGGGTTTTAGGTCCCAAAGTCCATGCTCTGAATGGTTTCTGGACCTTGAAACCCTACTATTTGGGTACTTGGACCCTTAGGGACAGTGTTTAGGGTTTGGGGCTTATGGGGTTACAAGGTTTAGAACCCGGGGTTTCAAGTTCCGCTTGGCTTTGGGGGCTTCTGGTTTGCGATTTGATGGCTAATGTAGGAACCTGATTAAGAAACCCTGGGCCTATAACCCCCCAAATAGTAGGATTCATATAAGGAACCCTAATAAAGGCCCAAGGTTTCTTAATCAGGTTCCTACATTACTCGCCCAGTTAGCTTGCGCTACATGTTGGTCTGAAGGGGCTCTTAGTTGGGGAATTGAAGGTTCATTGCTTGAAAACCATTCACTTGATTAAAACTTAGAAGAAAGGTACCAGTTCGGTTCAGACAAATCCTACCCCTCTGGGCAAAGAAACAAGCGACCGAAAAGACCTTGCAAAATGAAGGAAGAAACTTGGATAAGCTTTCTAAACACCCCTACAAGCCCGCAACACCTAAACCCCTAAACTCTAAACCCCAAACCCCTAGACTCCAAACCCCTGAACCGGAGGCCTGAACCCTAAAAGCCTGGGATCCTGTCCTAAAGCGCTAAAGCCAACAAATTCTAAGACGGCCATCACGAGGTTGCTGCAGTTCCGTGCCAGTGCCGCACTCGGCTTTGCGTTTATGGCAGTACATTGGTCTAGGATTTCACGGAATATTCCTCACGGCGTAGCAGCCTTGCGTATGCTTGTCACGTCCTCCTCATGAGTTGCTGACGTGGGCATACAGAGCCATATGCCGAGGATCACTTATGGTTCACGGCAGGTGCTACTGCTATTCCTTACGTTTCTTTTCTCTGGCCTATAAAGGTTTCGAGGGCCCCAGAAAGATCCAGAAAGGAAACCTTATAGAGGATCCTTGAAGGAACCCTGTAAAGGAGGCCTTTGAAGCCGAACCCCAAGAGTCCTAAGTGCCTATAGACAGTAGATAGAGATGCGATAACCCAGAGGGTCCATATATACTACCATTATGGAAATAGGTCCCTGCAGGCCATCCCTTTTATGGTTTTGGGGACCTATGCTACAATGGTAGTATATATGGAGTACCCTTAGAAGAACCCTTAACGGAGCCCTAAAGAGACCCCTTTACAAGGAGCCCTTAAAGCAAGAAGCCTTAAAGGGTGCCCTTAAAGGGAAACGGACACCCAGGTCTTCGAGGCCTCGTTGGGCGAGGACATCCGCTATGAGGCCGAGATGATTAGGGTTTAGGGTTTATGGGTTTAAGGGGCTTTGTGGCAACTAGTAGTAGAACTAGTAGTAGTAGTAGTAGTAGTAGTAGTAGTAGTACTACTACTACTACTACTGCTACTACTGCTACTACTGCTACTGCGACTGCGACTGCGACTGCTACTGCTACTGCTACTAGCACTAAAGAAATCTTCGAGCTGTGTGTTTAGGCTGTAGGGCTTTGGGTGCAGGACTTGGCAAGTATTTTAGACACTTATAAGTATCGTAACCCCAGTTAGTGTCCCTTTTAGGGTACTCAAAAGTCTACTGATTACCTACTTACTAAGGCTCCCGACCATCCAAGTAAAAAGCAAACCCTAAACATATGGGCATCCCAGATCCTGCCTTATGTCTTGGCAGGTGCAGAAGCCAGAGCTTCTTCAGACTGCTTGGCTCTCACGAAGGGAAGGTTTCGGATTTAGGGTTTTAAGGGCTTATAGGGTTTAAGGAAGGTTTTCCCGACGGTTTCAAAGTGTCTTGAGCTTTATAGGGTTTAGGATTCAGTGTTGAGGGTGTTATGTTTCAGGGCTGAGGGTTTCGGATTTAGGGCTTAGGGTTTAAAGTGTGTAGGGTTTAAGGAAGGGTTTCCAGGACAAGAAGAACCGGATACCGTAGATTGTTTATGTTTTTCATGTTCCGATTTCGATAGTTCTGCAGGTTTGTTTTGGCGCGTTTTGAGAGGGCTCCGGGGTGGCGCTTAATTTGAGGAGGCTTTGTCGGCCTCAATTGATTAACGTAGACCTCCACACCGCGGTCCTGCAAAAGACACACGCAGAACCGCTTCAACCAAAAAACCCAAACTCTAAGCCCTCAACCCTAAACCCTAAGCCCTAAACCCTAAACCCTAAGCCCTAAACCCTATAAACCGTAAGCCCCATAAACCCTGCAAGCCCTAAACTCCTAAGCCCCCTTAACCCGAACCTCCTGAAGCCTACTATAGCGGCTTCAAGAATTACCTAGTTTAGGGTTTAGGGTGTTTAGGGTTAAGGTATTGTGGTGGTTCCTTATTATAAGTATGGCATATGGGCGGCCAAACCATAGTCTGAGAAATATTAAGGCCCTATATCATAGAACCCTATTTAGATCCCTTATAGACCTCTTTTAAAGGAACCCCTTAAAGGAACCCTATTCTAAACCCTGAACCCTCTATTAAACCCCGAAAACACAGAACAGATTTCAGCCCCAGGTCTATTGCCATATCGATCTCCTCGCAGCAAGAGAGCTACCGGCCATGGACGAGGACCTGTCTTTCAAGGGGGGGTTAGGGAATTATAGGACCTGTCTTTGAAGGGTTTAGGGAATTAAAGGGTTTAGGGAATTATAGGACTTGTCTTTAAAGGGTTCAGGGAATTATAAGACCTGTCTTTAAAGGGTTTGCCGAATTATAGACTCAAAGGGTCCATGTACCCAGATAGTATATGCGTTGCCTTAAAGTACAGGGGTCTAGTATACCAGGTATCGATTGGGACATTTTCTATTTCCCCATACAGAGCCCTAAATATCATTAAATTTGGGGACTTAATCTTGATCTAACCTGCCGTACGGGCCGTACCCCCTTGAAAGGATCCCTTGGTGAAAGGTCCTGTTTGAAGTCATGTCATGGAGACCCTACTTAAAGGGTCATGGGACTTAGTAACTAGGGTTATAAGTACCTTAAGTGGGGTTATAAGTAGTCTTAAGTATATATATATATGTATATATTTATAGGTATGTAGATACACATGTATGTATGTACAGGGAGATGATTCCATTATGATTCCATTATGACTGTATTTACTGTTATATTGGCGAGTCAAGCTTTGGTCGGATTTCTCGCGCTCGTCGGCTGAAATGCCCGAGATCTTTCGCACACCACTCGCGCCGTGAGAAAGCAGATGCACTGGAGCCTTAGGCTTCGTGGGATGTGGCGAACACTTGTGGCTGCTGATGTGCTTGCTTGTCAGGACGTGGGGCAGAAGCCGCGGCATGTTGCATTCCTAGTGACACGAGGGCTCAAGGCATGTATCAAGCATGACATACCATGCAACACAGTCGAAAACAGGGTAGCCAAACATGCACATGTACATTCACCTATGTGCATTCAGAAAAGTTACGGTGCGTGCATGCAGCTGTATACTGGTTATGACATTCCCGTGTATGTTTGTATATACACGAAACACCACACGTGACGTCTTAAATAACTATTTCTATAGCACAAATACAATTCACATGTGTCCGCCGCAAAAAAATACAACTGCAGCCTGTCCTGGCTAACAGGCCAGGAACTCAAATCCGCGGCAGTCAACTGCGCAGGAGGGGGAAAGGGTCATGTGTGGAAATCGTCCTTTGTGAGGACCAGCTCCCCTCGGGCTGCCGGGGGCGGACGGCAGCACTGGTGCCTATGACGGAATTGAAGTCGTGCTTGGTGCGGGCACCTGCCGTTGCGGAAGCATTTTTCAACAAGCAGAAATATGTTTTCCTGTCTGGGCACCTGCCAGGCAACACGCTCTACAAACCTTGTTGTTGCTTTAGTCGAGCCGTGGTAGGCTGGCGTCAATGCGGTGCCGGGCCAATGTTCCGGCGATTGGCAGCCGCAGACAAGGCGACAGCTGGGAGCCAAACCGTGGAGGTTTACTGCACAGCGACGTCGACCTGGTTGCTTTGCGGAGGTTTTTCTGCGTGGCAGGACGAAGACGTGCAGAAAGCCGCCCAGGCATCGTTGATGACCGGAGAAAAGTGCCCACACGTGCGTGTGCACCCTGTTGAGTGCGATCTGCCATCGCCTGTGTCAGAACATGCGAGATCCGTGTGTGGTAAGTGTGGCCCGCAGCAGGACAGGGACGGCGCGCGGCAGCAAAGACACCGGTAGATGTGGTGCTGGCAGTAGTTCAGTAGTGCAGCTTGAGCTTGACTGCAGCGCAATTGGGACGATAAAAAGTACTTGCACGAATTAGCAGGGCATGTGTCTTGAGTCAGAATAGTCGCTGCGGGTGGGTGCACCCCGCCTTAAACGATGTGCTGGAGAGGCACTGCCATGTCCCCCTGCAGCGAGATCGCGGCAGTCTTCGATAATGTAACGACAGCGGATACTGCAATGTGTTGCGCGTGGGAATAATCCACGTAGCGGGTAGTTTGGGGTGTCTAGGTGCTTGTAGCCGAAAATGCCTAACCGTGTAGGGTTCCTTATTTCAGATGATTTGTTTTTATAAGTCCTGAAAAAGGTGGGTTGGCTTGGGCCACAGGTGAACCCTGAACCCTAAACCCCAAATTGAGCACATGTTTGTCAACTCTAAAACAAAGTGTTGCATGAAGACCGAGTTGCTTTGAGTGCATTCCCTAAGGCTCCATGTGCCCTTGTAGTATATACTTAGGCCTTAAAGTACCTATAAAGGGACCCCTGTCAGGCTTAAGTATCTACTATAAAGGTACATGGAGCCTTTGGGATTAATGATTTAGAGCCCCTGGAGCGGTTGAGGTTTTGTTGGGTCTCAGGGATTTTCTAGCCGTTTAAAATCTTACATATCTAAAATTATTTGTTAAAGCCATGCTTTTTGTTCACTAAAGCCGTATACACCCTGTTCTACAACTTAAGGCCCTGTTTACTTGGTATAAGCCTTTTTCACAGCCTTATACACCCGACTTTAGTTCCGGAAGCCCTTGCTTTCTGTTCCACTGCTGGCAAGGATGGCTTGGTCGACCCATCTTACTGCATCGATGTGGGGGATAAGGCGGGGACGCTCACCTTAAGTATCCCTGAAGGAACCCGAATGGATCCCCCAAAACAAACCTTACAAGAAACCCTTCAAGCAACGAAAAGGACGCTTACAGGGTTTAGGGTTCAAAACGGCTTTGAGTTTAAGGTGCCCTTAAATCCCGATATTCAGGACCATAAGGTTGTCAAGGTCCATGTGCCCTTATATATATATATATACTTCGGCGCTTCAGTAGCTATGTATATATATATATATATATATATATATCTATCTTATATATACATATATATATAAATGTGTATATAAACAAAACCGAAAGATCGATAAGGACTGCTTAAATGCCTAAGCATAAACTACAATGGCACATGGTCCCTTCAAGTTACTTTATACCGTGTACCCTAAAGGGGCCAAGGTATGATTTAGAGTCAGGGGCTTGGGGGCAGTGGTACAAGGTTCTGGTTCCGGGGATTAGGCAGGCTGATTCAGGTGGATGTTGCAGTTTTGGCAACCAGGACTTTTCGGGTATCCCCCCTGCATGGCCACGGTGGATTTGCAACTCTCTGTCCTTTGAACCTTGAGTCCTGGATTTCGGTGCACCATCAGCGCCGCAGGCCATAAGCCAAAGCCCCAAATGTCAGACGCGAAGCCACGCAACCTGAACCATAAGCGGCGAAATCGCCACACGCCCAAATATGAAAACCATCAACCCGAAGCCCTTCACCCGGACACATGATGACAACACACAGATGCACAGAAAGATAGATAAACAAATAGCTGAGCGACTAGATGAGTAGATATGTGTGTGCCTCTACATATATATATATACACATATTACATATTCATACGCATAGACATGTACAGATACTTATATCTACATTTCATGTGTATATATACATGTACTATATACCTTAAACGTTTTACGCATGTACATGTGCATAAACACGTATGCTGTATTGAAACACATACACATACATATGTGTATGGATAACATTTACATGTACGCAAATATGTACATAGATACACTTGCATGTTATACAGACATGTCCGAAGCATCAACTCATTACTTTCTTGCCGAACCAGTCGGTGCTCTACCCGTCGGAGATCATGAAGTCCTTGAGTTACGAGCCTGAGTCAAACGGTTTGGGGTTTAGGGTTCGCTGGTTTCTATCGCAGGTAGTCGAATAGATTAATTCACTAATACGGCAAAGCCTGTTCTAAGTAGTCAGAGAACCTGGGCTGACATAGGCTTTATTTCTCCATAGAATCCCGATATCCCGCTTACAACATTTCAAGGCGTAACAGCCGCGTGTACAAGTACAATTATGCTCTAGTACCGGGCGTTTAAAGCCTCCCGAGTTGGCTCACATAGTCTCCAACAAAGCTGTGTTTAAACCTTGTAAGCCCTGTCAATCCGTGTCATCTTTTGTACAATTTGAACCTTTACAAAACCTATTGTAGCCCTTATAAATACTCTGCCACCTATATGAAGACGGCAACACCGATGGCGACGCCGGTTGGGGAGGATCTCGGGTCGCCGCCTTTGCCTCTGCTCTGTAAAGCAGCGAAGACCAACGAATCTGCTCACGTGAGCGCCGAGTCCTCGCGGCAGAGAATCAGGCAGATGCAGGACGAGGGTTCGCGACAACATTATCTGTTTCTGTATGCAGCATGTGCAGATTGCGTGCAGTGCGTGTCGGCGTGACTGGCACGTGGCGCAGACGTGTAGCGTGGCTCGCAGCACAACGCCGACTGGGCAGCGGAGTCGTTGGCATGGAGAGACCAACCCCTCCAACACCAGGTTCGTCCCGATGACAAATTTGACCGTGTATATCTGGCCTTATACAGTTTCACAGGGTTCAGTTCTTTCTGTGGTGTTTTCTGGGTTCGGGGGTGAGGGTTCTGAGTTCTCGGGGTTCATATTTTGGCGTGGAGGGTGTTGAATGCTGGGGTGTGGGGTTTATAGGGTGTTGCCAGACCTCTGCAGGAAAGACGCATCTGAACTTCCACCAGAACCTTAGAAAGGTATCCTACCATTATCTGGCAATTTAAAGCAGTACCTAGGGCAGCGCAGGGCGATGTCCAGCAAAAACGTGTAAGGCAGTTGCCGTTCACTGCATGGGTATCTTTAACATGGCCCTATCCCTTTCAGTGTAGTGGCAGGATACATGTTTTGGGGGGCTCAACCTGCAGGAGGTGGCTTGATGCTGCGGTTGTTAAAATCTCTCATACTATGAGTACTATTATTATTACTACAATTAGTTCTCTTATCATTCGCATTACTCTTATTACTCTTACTGCTCTCATTACCCTTAATACTTTGATTACTATTACCATGAAGAACTGTTGTTACTAGTGTTAGTATTCTTACTGTTCTTACTATCATGATTATTACTCTTGCTATTCGTATCATTATTACTGTTATTACTATTAAACGGTTATTACTGTTGTTACTGTTATTACTATTGTTACGATTATTACGAATATTACGATTATGACAATTATTAGTACGATTATTAGTACAACTATTGTCACTATAATTATTACTATTATTACTATTATTACTAACATTACTATTATTACTTTTATTGCTATTATTACTATTATTACTGTTATTACTTTTATTGCTATTGTTACTATTGTTACTATTATTACTATTATTACTATTATTACTATTATTGCTATTATTGCTATTGTTACTATTATTACTATGATTACTATTATTACTATTATTGCTATTATTGCTATTGTTACTATTATTACGATGATTACTATTATTACTTTCATTACCTGTTTACTAGTGTTGCTATTTTTGCTATGATTACGATGATGATTTACGGTTACTATTTTTATTAGTTTATTAGTATCAATAAGAATTTTTTTCTTCTTGCTTTTGGTCTTAGTATTAAGAGGAGTAGATAGGAGTAGTATTATTCTTGTGGTCCTGTGATAAGTATCCGTATCACTATCATTGTGGTGCTGAGTTGCTTCTCTTGAGTCTTGCTCGAAGGTCGAGCTCGTGCAATGTGAACTGGCCCAATGCGAGGTCAGAGTTATTGAAAAAACAAACCGAAGCCCGGTTAGGATACGTGGGCGCGCGAGGAATACCTGCAGTCGCCAAAATGCAGCCTGTGCGAATGCGCAACTTCAGACCCTAAATCCGAAACCCACGCCCTAAGCCTGAAATCCTGGACTTTAATTATAGACCCTGAACCCTGGAAATTAAACCTTAAGCCTTGAACTTCAAACCTAACATGCATAATACAGGGGCCTCAATCATTAGCATCGGGTTTTGAGGTATGTTCTACTTTAGTTTGAATAAGGAAGCCCCAAACAGTAATATTGGTAATTTTGTAGGATCCGATAATAATCCAGGTTCACTTTGTTTTGTTTGCATTGCCCGCCTGCTCTACCATTTCATAGTTCGAAAAACTCATTCTTTAAGGCCTTGGGGCAGAAGCCCCATGATATTGGCGCAGGGTTTCACCTTTGAGGGGTGCGGGCAGATTAAGTTTAGGGTTTAGGGGTAAGGTATAGAGTTTAGGGGTTAGGGTTAGGCTCTAAGTTCGAGGGTTTGGGGTTACGGTCGAGGGGTGAGGGTTTAGGGCTGCCTTGAAGCCTACAACCCCAAACACCACCAAACTTCATGCCTTCCAAGGCCCTTCCTTCATGCACAGAATCTGCATTCCCATCCAGCATCAGGCTCGCTCGGCTGTTGGAGTCTAAACCCTCTTACCCTGAATCGGCTACTTACACCCGAACCCCCTACACCCTACAGGTTTAGGGATTGAGGCTTAGAGCCTTATAGTCCCTATGCTTCTAGACTACCAGATGCTGTCAACTCGTGTTCAACATCGAGCTCGCTCGGCTTAGGTTGCAGGTAAGGATCTAGTGCGGGGTTCGAGTATTTAACAAAGACATCCCAGGTAATCCCGCCATATTATGTGTATATAAGTGCATATATATATATACATATATATATATATATATATTTATACGCAAATGTACATGTACATATATGTATGTGTATATATATACACACACGCAGATATGTATATATATATATGTTTGTTGAAGGGTTACCTTGGGGCTATGCTTGGCAAAGTTAAGTTCCTCATGCTACAGCGGGATCCGCAATAAAACTTGTGGCGCAAGGCTTCATAGTTTACGCTCCAGGTCTTTGAGGGTTTTAGGGCATAGGGATATAAATTGTCTGACATTTTACGGTTTGTGGCGCTTCGACTTGACCATCACTTGACCATCGGGTGACAGAGCCCTGAACCCTAAACTCTAAACCTTAGCCTCAGACCCCAAACATCCCTAATACCGCTTCCACCCTAAGCCCTTAACCCTGAAATCCGAAACTCCCAAAGAACCCTAAAGAGGAACCCGTACAGTCACCCTTCTAGGACCTTTTGCAGTAAGCCTTATAGATCCCTTCAAAGAGGATCCCATAGAGTAACCCCAAACCCTCAAACTCTAAACCCTGGACCCTGAACCCTTGTAAACCTTAAAGGAACCCTCAAAGCCCTTAACATGGAGGTGCCGGAGCCACCTTCTCCAGACCACTGCTTGGTATCTCGCCTTAGAGGGCTACTTTGGATTTAGGGTTTAGGGTTTTAGGGTTCAGGGGTTTAGGGGTCGGGGGTTTAAGGGTTTACAGTTTCGGGGTAAAGGGTTTTAAGTTTAAGGCTTGGGCATAGCACTAATTAAACTGAACCCTACACCATGTTGGGGTTTAGGGGCGATGTTGTGGAGTTGGGCTTTCAGGGATTTCCCGAATAACAAACGCCCAACCCGTTGGAATCCCTGAGCCCGAAGCTTAGTGTTAAGAGATTAAAGCATAAGGTGTATGGTTTAGGGCTAGGGTTTAGGACTTAGGGCTTCAATCCTAAATCCTGAAACCCTTGAAGCCAAAACTTGAACCCTCAAGCATGCACTTCTAAACCCAGAACCTGTAAGGCCCCTCCTAAGGCATGAAACCCTAAATCCTAAACTTCAGCAAACCCCAGACTCATCTAAGCCCTCAAGCCAACACTCTTCGCCGGGCTTTATCTAGGGCCTTAGATTACCGACAGCTATTATAAGAACGGAGCTTTCGATTGTCTCAGTGCAGCAATTGGTCTAGGTGTCTGAACATAGTATACACCACAACCCTATCGTACCAAGAGCCACATGGCTTCTTGTAGACGGGACATGCTCGGAGTTGTGGGTATACCGGCGTCTAGGGCGTTTTACGGTTCGGAACTTAAAGATCAGGCTTTACGAGGAGTTAGCTTTAAATCCCTGACTACGCTTTCATTCTGAACCTTGGCACATATGTGTATGATTCCCTAAGGGTCCAAGTACCCAAATAGTAGGGTTTCAAAGTCCAAAAACCATTCAGAATATGGACTTGGGGGCCTAAAACCGCACTATTTCGGTACTCGGACCCTCTGGGATTTTCATTGTATGTACACGTATTACACATTCTTGGTGTGAACTCGTAGCGCCCTAGGGATCCCTTGCGCCTACGCAACATCCTGAAACCACATACCTTCAAGCTGAAATTCGCTTGCCCTGAACCCTATAACGAGATTGCTCCTAAGCCCCCCAACCCTAAATCCTCACAGGACCTCATAAAACCAAGACGCCATTTACTTAAGTTCCCAACCTAGACTTAGTGGGTCTAAACGCGCAAAAAGCGGGGAGCTTGGGTTCAGGGAAGCCACCCCTCTTTCATCGTCAGCTTTCGGCTGACCTGGACAGGGCTACCATTCATGTACGAGAAGGCGAAGGAGATGTTGCAGGAGCTTGCCGCTCAAAGACGGATAAGGCGAAGATTCGGGTTGCAAAGGATTTGGCGAGAAGATGTTGGCTGAACAGCTGGATCGTAAGGATCAGCATGCCTGGGTGACTAGGCAGACGGCGATAAGGCCCATCGTCTGCCGCGCCCGGAACCCAAATTAGGGCCGACAGTGGGGTGCGGAGCGGCTCTGGAATCCCTCCCGTGGGTGCTTGCACCCGCCAGGCGAGACAGCCACTTCGAACTCGGGTAGGAAATTTCGAGCGGGGGGGCACTATACAACCACACGAAACCCCACAAGACCCTCACAGAACACTACAAAAGCACCGTAAGAGCCTGCAGCAACCCTAAACGGCCACATAAAGCCCGAAACACAGCCCTTGAGCAACACCATTCAAGGCCCAAGCCCAAAAGCCCTGAACCCCTAAACCCTGGACCAGTATTCCAAGATGGCCACTCCCGTCCCCTTCCCGCCGCTGCTCGTGAAGATCCTGGATCGAGATGAGAGGACCTGGCTCCGGGGGGTTTGATACAGGTTCCTTAACAATAAGAAGAAGACTAATATATTCATAATAACAATAATAACAACAATAACAATAACAATAACAATAAATAGAATAGGGTTTCTTCGTTAAAGCGCTCTATAGGGGTTACTCCAAGGGTTCATTAAATGGTTCAAGCAGAGTTACTAAGAAGGGTTCTACTATTGTACATAGGGGACTGCATAGTTAGGATGAGGTTTGGGGGCAAAGAGGTACTGCAACTACAATAAGGACCGCCCACAAGAGCAGTAAGTGCTTACTTGAGGGACTTGGTAAGCAGGTAGTAGGTAGACTTATTTACGAAGTATGGATCAGTGCATGGGTTTAGAGTTTCGGGTTCAGGGTTTCGGGTTTGGGCAGGACCCCGGCGGAGGGTTTGTAGGGCATAATGGGG
Organism: Symbiodinium sp. clade A Y106; assembly: GCA_003297005.1. NCBI lineage: Eukaryota > Dinophyceae > Suessiales > Symbiodiniaceae > Symbiodinium > Symbiodinium sp. clade A. The sequence goes on along the minus strand of BGNK01000958.1, from coordinate 106,696 downwards.
TAGTTGGGGGGTCTCGGTTGGGTTTAGGGTTTAGGGCAAGTTGTTTTGGGATTCCGGGCCTCTAGAGATAAAGTAACCGGGTAGAGTTTAGGATTTAGGGTTTGCCGTTTCGGGTTTATGTTTTGGCATTGCGGCTTCAAGTGTTCGAGTGCAGCGTTCAGGACAAACTGCTGATGGACCGAAACTTGCCATATACAGAAAAAACCCTAAAGCCCTAAACCCTAAACCCCTAAAGCCCTAAACCCTAAACCCCTAAACCCCTAAACCCCTAAACCCTAAACCCTAAAAAGGTACAAACGAGTCGGTCTAGGGGTTTTCGGCATTTTGTTTAGGCCGGTAGCAGATCAGTCACTGGGCCCCTCTGCGTGTGGTTTAAGAGCCAGGGTTTAGGGATTAGGGTTTAGGGGTTTAGGGGTTTAGGGTTTAGGGGTTTAGGGTTTAGGGGTTTAGGGTATTTAGGGTTTAGGGGTTTAGGGTTTAGGGGTTTAGGGTTTAGGGGTTTAGGGTTTAGGGGTCATCGAAGAGGAAGCTGCACGGCATATTGCGAAAGCAGGAATCCAGGAACAAATAAGGCTGACACGAGACCCTAGACCCCAAACTCTGCACCCCAAGTCTTAGCCCCTAAGCCATGCTAAACCCCAAACCCTAAACTCCAAACCCTATACACGGCCCCACACCTCAACCCTAAAAGCTTACTTAAACCCCCAGGCCGAACCCTCAATCGCGCCTTCACACAAAAAGCACATAAACGAAGCAAGAGCAAACTAAAGAGTTTTCCGGGCAGCGTGGAGAACACGGACCCTACCGCTCTAAGAACTCGTTTAAGGTTTTGGGACCCAAAGGCCGTACTACTATGTAAGTTTTTTTGGGGCTAGTTTGTCTCCCCGAGTTTAGGTGTGTAGGTGCTAGTTGGAGTTGGAGTACCCTAACGCCGGTTCAGCGTTTGCGCTTCGAAAGTTTGGGGCTTGGGGTGAGGGTTTTGAGATATTTTAGAATTTTAGGGTTGTCAAGGGTTTGCCATCATAAGGCTGGAGGGCGCATGTTTTCAGGTCTTTGGGCCCAAAGACCCTGCTATGCAAGGCCTTGCGACTTTGGGCCAGTTTCAGCCTTCGGGTGACTAGTTGTGCCTATCTCGTCACGGACTTACTACGACACATGTTCCGGCAAGTATCGGAGTCCACATCCAAGGAGGTCTAGGGCCCAGGGCTGAGGTAGGCGGTTTTTGCGGTCTTGTAGGAACCCAATCCTTTTGAAAGGCGGAGGTCTCCCGATTATAACAAGCACAAACATATTCTCGTTGTTGTGGGTTTACTGGGAATCGACGTCGGAGATCGGAGATGGGTTCCGGCACTTACAGGCTGACAAGCTGTGGGTTTGAGGATTCGGTTTTTCGAACCCTCTCTGCCAAGGCTTTCTGTACCCAAGGTCCAAACGCATGCATGTAGGCTAAACCCTAAACTCTAAACCCGAAACCCTAGCCCCTAAACTCTAACCGCTTAAATTCTAAACCCGATAAACCCTAAACTCTAAACCCTATAAACCCTATAAACTCTAAACCCCTTAACCCTACATGCACCCTAAATTCTCAACCCTAAACCCTAACCCCTAAACCCTGACCCCCAAACCCTAAACCCTACAAACTCTAAACCCTATAAATCCTAAACTCTAAACCCTCTGAACCCTAAACACCAAAGGGTTTCAGGTTTAGGGTAAAGTGAACTCCGCGATAGCTCCCGCCTCGATAGGAAAGTGCTCGGCGTCACCGCCGGCGATACCTTTGAGGAGGACGGACTCAAAGCATTTATTGGGTCCAGGGCAAAATTTTTCAGGGTTTAAGGGCTTAGGGTTTAGGGTATGGTCTAGGGTTTGGGGTTTAGGGGTGTAGGGTTTGGGATTTAATTATAGTGAACCCCAGAGGGTTGGAACATGGACTAAGGGTGATTAGTGCTAGGATTCCCTATTCTTTACTTTACTTAGTAGCTGAGTGGATACACTTTACACTTTTCGGGATAATATTACCCACTATAAAACTGAAAGTGTGAACTTTTTGGGGCTTATGAACTCAGCAACTGTCCCTAAGGATCCAAGTACCCAAATAGTAGGGTTTCAAAGTCCAAAAACCATTCAGAGTATGGATTTTGGGACCTAGAACCCTACTATTTGGGTACTCGGACCCTTTAAGGGCATTAGGATGATGATGTTCCAACTTTCTGGCTGCTACTGTAGGGTTTAGGGTTTATGTTTCAGGGTTTAGGGTTTAGGGTTCAGGGTTTTGGTATGGTTTAGAGAAAAAGCTCATGGGCTTCAAGGTTCCTAGGTTTAGGGCCTGGATTTAAATTTAGCTGCACTGTTTTGGATGTAGGGCTCGGGGTCCCTACAGTAGAAGCCCAAAAGTTGGAAACCCAATAGCCTCTATCCTGAAGAGTAATGTATAGGGAATCCCAGCACTATTTGGCCTTAATCCGGTTTCCAACTTTATGGGGTTTACTGTATTGACTTTGAGGTTTTGGGGCTTACGGTGGGGAGCATCGGGTTGAGGTCCAAGCGTTTTCGCGGGTTGAGGGCTTAGTGAAGGCTTCTGGGGTTTCCCATCTTTTCGGTAGAACAGGCGAAACTCGAAACGCTAAACTCCAAAACCCTGTTCCACCCTGAACCCGGTAAAGACCTTCAAGCCCCCAAAACCACACCAAAGCTCACCAACCCGAATCCTTAAACCAAACCCCCAAACCCAGTGCAATACTCCATAAATTAAGCCCTAAACCCCTAACCCGCGAAATCCTCACTAAGCCCTAAACCCTAAACCCTAAACCCCAAACCTACACCGTCAACTCCTAAACCCATAGCCCACACGCCCGAAACCCCCAAAGCCTCAATCCCCAGGCCAGGAGTTTGCCCTTAGGCCGTAAATTAGGGACCCAAAAAGCACATAAGCATAATCATTTTATAGGGATATCCTTACCTTACTGGGCCTCATTATCAGGGGGTTTATATGGGATATCCTTATCCTGATTTTTGCTTATGTGCCTTTTTGGGGCCCTAGTAAAGCCGGAAGATTCAAAGTCTGAATCTCGACACCATACTCAGCATACGCAGCAGAATACCTTCTCTATTCCTAGACCCCCGGAGGATCTAGAAAGCAGATCCCCTAATTTGGGGCCTATACCACTAAGGGTACTTTATAGGAACCCCCATTAAGGGATCTACTTTTTGGATCCTCCCGGGGGTCTGGGTTATTCAGAACTCCTAGAGGATCCATGAAGTGGATCCCCTGATTTTGGCTCCCCACTACTGAAGGGTACTTCATAGGAGCGCCCATCAAGGCATCTACTTGTTGGATCCTTACGGGGTCTGGGTGAGGGTCCGTGTACCCATATGGCATATACCTTGGCTTTAAAGTACTTCCTATATTATAGCCTGAGGGTTCTAGAAGATGCTGCGAAGGTGCTCTCACATCCTAGTAAAGCCCCTTCTAAAGAACGCTGAGGCCAAAGTCATAAACCCTGAGCTCGGATCCCAAAATCAATTCAGATCCCGTGCATATCATCTCGTCAGGCTTAAACCCCAAGCCCCATCCCTCATATACCCACCATTCCGAAACCTTAAAGTCCTAAAGCCTAAAAGCCCACACGAAGCCCTACACCCATGAACCCGGAAATCCAAACCCGAAGCCCTGAACTGTCAAGCCCAAAAGCCCAGAACTCTTTCTCTAGGGATCAAAACATGAGTCCTTGGATCCCTAGGGTTTGATTTCAAAGGTTGGTCAGTGCGTCGTGAAGCCGACAGCAGAAAGGCCCCATGTCGGTTGGGGATTCTGGGCTTACCTTAACCCTGAAGAACCTACCTTTTTAAGGACTTATATAAGGAAATCATAATAAGGAACCCTAAAACGGTAGGTTCTTCAGGGTTAAGGTAGCGTTTGGTGTCATCTGTTTGTCTCCTGCAGGGTTTAAGGTTTGGGGTTTTACAGGGGTTTCTCAAGCTTACAATATTTAGACTCCAGCTGGAAGACGTCCTTTCCCCTCACAGTGAAGTGGTGCATGTCGATGTAGCTTGATGTCACTTTTTGGCATAGGAGCTCAACCTAAACCTTACGGGTCCAAGTACCCAAATAGTAGGGTTTCAAGGTCTTTCAGTATTTGGGTTTCGGTGCCTAAACCCCTACTGAGTCCCCTAAACCCTAAACCCTAAACCCCTAAACCCTAAACCCTAAACCGTCTACTGAGTCCTACTGTTTGTGTACTTGGACCCTCCTTGGTAAGGCTGTTTTCCAGGCGTCTCACGCCTAACTTCGAAACCCCCAGCTCCCAAACCTTTAGGGTTTAGGGGTTTAGGGTTTAGGGGTTTAGGGTTTAGGGGTTTAGGGTTTAGGGCTCTTACAGTAGAATCCCAAAAGTTGGAAACCCAATAGCCTCAATCCTTAAGAGTAATGTATAGGGAATCCCAGCACTATTTGGCCTTAACCCGGTTTCCAACTTTATGGGGTTTATTGAAAATGACGAACGTCGGTTGAAACTGTTAAACCCATGTTCCGGAGCCCCTACATCAACGTTCGTGGGACTGAGTATCTGGGGTTTAGGGTTCTTGTTCAGGTACTTTAGGTTCTAGAGCAGAGTTCCCTTAAAGTCTTTTGGGTTGAGGGTCTACTTAAAGATTTATGGGATTTAGTAACTGGGGTTGTAAATAAGCTAACTATACGCATAGTTGCTCGTAACCCTAGCTGAAGAACTTGTACCAAGTCATAAGAAATCTCCACGTAACGCCCAGTTCCTAAACATTGAACCGCCAAACCTTGAATCTGAAGATGCGAACACCAGACCCAGAAAACTCGAGCCATAGCCCCAAGCTCCGAACCCTGAAACCTGATACCATCCGGTTGAGGCTTCGGATTCGCCCAGAGGGTCCAAGTACCCAAATAGTAGGGTTCCAGGTCCCAAAATCCATACTCTGAATGGTTTTTGGACCTGGAAACCCTACTATTTGGGTACTTGGACCCTTAGGGTTATACCATCCGGTTTAGGCTTCGGATTAGGGGTTTAGGGTTTAGGGTTTCGCACCCTCAAAGCCCAAACCCTCAAGCCCGAAAGTACCCTAAACCCTAAAACCCTAAACCCTAAACCCAAACCCTCAAGCCCGAAAGTGCCCTAAACCCTAAACTCGAATGTGTCATGTCTTCCTGGCTGTCGAAGCCTCTCTCGGGACGGCAGGGCACCGGAGAAAAAGAGCTCCAAAAAACAGCGCAACGAAGTTCGAAACCCCAAAAACCTCATAGAGGAGCCTTCAAAGAAGCCCTTTAGGCGTTTTGGGATAATATTACCCACGATAAAACTGAAAGTGTACACTTTGGGGTGGGGGGCTTATGAACTCAGCGACTAAGTAAAGAAGCCCTTAGAGGAGCTCTTAACGGAGCCCTTAAGGGAAGACTGAAGTTACACTGCAAGGTCCCACGCCGCGAGTGCCGATCCCAACAAGAGGCCTAGTTGCAACGAGCAGGAGGCTTTTTTTTTGGAGGGGGGGGGGGGGGGGGGGGGGGGGGGGGGGAAAGGGTTGGGGGTTTTGGGGTTCGGGGTTTAGGGGGGTTTTGTTTTGGGGCATTTGGGGTCTAGGGTTGGGTTTTGGGGGTTTGGGTTTTTAGGNACAAGGTGTGTGCAGGGACGGCCTCGCGAGGGGCGGCGACCCAGAAAGGAGGTGGGGGGGGAGGGGGGGGGGGTTTTTTTTGGGGGGGGGGGGGGGGGGGGGGGGGGGGAGGGGGGGTAAGGGTTGAGGGTTTATGGGTTCAGGGTTTAAGGTGGTCTTGTTTTGGGGCATTTAGGGTCTATGGTTGGGTTTTGAGTGTTTAGGTTTTTAGGTTTTGACTTCATCGGACTTAGCAAGCAGGTTCTCTTGGCAGCTCAGAGTAGCCTACTTTGGTCTATGCCGCGCATAAACCTATCCTACTTGCCCAGACTCCCGCGAGGATCTAGACAGTAGAACCTCTAATTGATGGGGATCTGGGGAACTTATACTACTCACCCAGAGGGTCCCACATACACTACCATTATGGAATTAGGTCCCCAAAACCAAAACAGGGATGGTTTTTTTGGGGCCTAATTCCATAAATAGTGTATATGGACCCTCTGGGTCAAGGGTACTTTAGAGGAATCCCCTTGAGGGATCTATTTTCTGGATCCTCCCGGGGGTTATACCCGTCTACTCCGTATGGATTCGGGATAAGTGTTTCCCTTGTTGCTCATTATGGAGCTCTCATTTACAACGTCTTTGGGGTCGATGCCCCGTATCCTACTTAACACCAACCGTCTACCCCCGAAGGTCCATGTAACTCTGCACTTCAAACCCTAAACTTAAACCGCATCCCCCTACCTGGAGGGTCGGGAGACTTAGTAAGTAGGTAACAGGTAGACTTATAAGTACCCTAAAAGGGACCCTAATTGGGGTTATGATACTTAAAATCCCTTAAAGTAACCCACTTACTAAGTCCCCCGACCCTCCAAGTACTCGCACCCTCTTTCCGCGAACTTAGCCCTGAGCCCTCCTAAACTCCGAAAGCTTCCGAAATCCGTTTAGGGTTTTAGGGGTTTAGGGGTTTAGGGTTTTCGGGGTTTAGGGTTTTAGGGTTTAGGGGTTTAGGGTTTAGGGGTTTAGGGTTTTAGGGTTTAGGGGTTTAGGGTTTAGGGTTTAGGGTTATATACCCTGAATCTGATAAGGGGGCCTACTTTTATTGAAGGGTATTCCTTAACTTAAGGGATATTGGAAGATCTGGGCCACTAAACCCCTAAACCCGTAAACCCCTAAGCCCCAAACCCTAAACCCCTAAACCTAAACCCCTAAACCCCTAAACCCCTAAACCCCTAAAACCCTAAAACCCCAAACCCCTAAACCCTAAACCCCTAAAGCCCTAAAGCCCTAAACCCTAAACCCCTAAACCCCTAAAACCCCAAACCCCTAAACCCCTAAACCCTCATCCCTCAACCCTAAGCCAAGGAAAGTTGAAGTGTTCCCCCTCCTGGGCTACAACTTGGACGAGGCTTGTATGGACTTTGGGCTTTATGTCTCTCCTGGGTTTTAGGGTTTAGGGTTAATTTAGGGTTTAGGGTTTAGGGTTTAAGGTTAATTTAGGGTTTAGGGTTTAGGGTAATTTAGGGTCTAAGGTTTTGGGTGCTTTTATGTTTCCTTAGTGGCCCAACACCTAACTTTTCAAATTTTGGGGCTCTTATACCAGGAGCCCCCAGTGGCCCTTAAACGGAGCCCTTATGGTCCGGTATTTAGGGCATATTAGAGGTTAGGTGGGGGGTCTAAGTAAAGTAGTCCTATTGGAAAGTTTGCCTTTTTGCCCCCGGAGGTGTTTGGGAAGTATCTTTCTCCTGGGTAGCCTCAATTAGAGCTATGGCCTTAAGGCTTCAGGGCTCATAGTCTAGGTTTAGGGGTTTAGAGTTTAGGGTTTGGGTTTGCGTTCTTCATGCACACCCCTGTTTCATGAACTGTCTTTCTGTAAGGCATATTCAGTAATACCCCATGATAATGCCCCCCCAAAACCGACCCGAAATCCCCAGGGACTCCGATTCCCATGTTTCAGCAATGTACCTTAGATTGTAGAGGGATTCGCGACCTGGTTCAATTTCAGGTAGCAACTTTAAAAAACCAAAGCTATCTGAGCCGTGCCTGAAAGCCCCCGAACACCTCAAACTTAGAGTTCGAAACCCTGAGGGTCTATGTGCCCATATAGTATATACTCTGGCCTTGAAGTACTCCCTGCATAGGTACCTTGAGGCAAAAGTGGATACTACATGGATACATCGTGCCTTCGGGAGAGCCGCCCCAAGCATAAACCCTTGACCTAAAAGCTGAAACCAGAACAAAACCTGTACTGTAAACCCAAAATGCAGCCCTAAGGGTCCAAGTACCCAAATAGTAGGGTTTCAAGGTCCAAAAACCATTCAGAGTATGGATTTTGGGACCTGAAACCCTACTATTTGGGTACTCCCCCTGCAACCCTAAACCCTAAGCCTATAGAAAGGTTTTTTACGGATGTATCAATCCAAGGATAAAAAGGACGGACCCTTAATCAGGACCCCTAGCTAGTATATACTTGTTATGTAGGCCGCTATAGGGTAAGGATCCCCATTAAGGCTCCCTCCTTCTGCCCTTTGAATCAAGCCCTGGGGTGCTAAATAGCCACTGTTAGTATTCATAGACTTTCGGGTTTGTATACTTGGAGCCCTAGGGAACGCTGGGGAGCTTCAGATCCCGGAAACCTGAACCCCTGGAGGATTACGTCGTGGGGAAGGGTGGAGGCGGGTCTGCGGCGGGTCATTGGGGGTATAAGTATAATTGTAGGAAATAGATTCCTTAGTTATAACCCTAGTTACTATGTCCCATGAACTTTGTCGCAGAGACCAAGAAGCCCAGCGGTAAGGAAGAAGCCTAAAAGGCAAAATCTTATTCCCAGACCCCAACATAATAAAACCCTTCTAGAACCCTAAAGGAATTTGGTTTCACGGCTACATAGTGGAACAAGTTTTTTGTGGCTTCAGGGTTTAGGATTCACGATTCCGGGAAAATAGTTGTAGCTAGGCGAGTGCCTTGATCATCGATCGGATATCTGGGGTACTGCCCCCACTCTGTAACAGTTAGTTAGCATTCAAAAATGATTCTGTAACAGTTGGTTAGCATTCAATTTACGATTATATATATATATGGTGGGGTAGCATATATATATATATAGAGAGAGAGAGCCCTTAACATGATCCCTAATGTTACGCGGTGCAGGCAGTACCCAACGGATATCCACTTAAGCATGTGATCATTGTCTCGAAATTCGAGGTTCAAAGATTTAAGGCTCTCTTCTTGCGGTGGCCGTTATTTTCAAGATCTCTTTACTCAGAGCCTGTGCTAGGGACGGTAGGCAATGATGCTGCATTTTAATCATGCGCGCAGGTTATCAGACCTCCGGAGAGGCCGGAAAACCTAAACTCCAAGCAGCCTTCAGACCCTAAACCAAAGCCTGCACACCCTCAGATACTCTACTTGGAGGTTCATGGGACTTAGTAAGTACAGTTATAAGTACCCAACTCAGGTTACTAGTAATTATAATTATAAGTATAGTTACCATATTTACAACCCGAGCTACTAAGTCCCATGAACTTTTAAGCAGAGATACCCTAAACCCTAAACATAAGTATAGTTACCTTATTTATAACCCTAGCTACTAAGTCCCATGAACCTCTAAGTAGCCTAACCCCCCCCTTTATGGAACCCTTATAGATCCCTTTAAAGGAATCCTTAGAGAACCCTTTCAGATCCCTTTAAAGGAACCCTTAGAGAACGTCCCCTACTCCCGATTGTCACGTGAACCTGTGTAACAAGCCCTTTGAGCCAAAAGAAGGGGCCTCAAGTATTAGTAATTAGAAGAGGGTTTGGATATAGCTTAGTAGAAGCACACAGCAACCGTAACGGCGGGGGGGCATCATCATGAAATTCTGAGCCGGAAACCCTGGAACCTTCGGACGCTGAATCCCCTGAACCCTAAGCCTTCTAAAAAAACCCAAACCCTAGCTTAAGCCCTTCGCTAAACCCTAACTTCAGCCCCTTATAGATCCAAAAAGCCCTTAATCCCTTTGGCCCTTAGATGCAAAACAGCCCTGAAACCCCCTAAACTCTAAACCCTATACAACCCTAACCCCTTAAGCCCTTAGATCCAAACAAAGCCCTGGACCCAGGTCTCTTTGCACCCAAGCGGCCCGAGGATTTAGATCTGAACAGGCCCCCGACGCGTTTGATCGAAGGGTTTCGAGTTGAGGGCTTAAGGGCTTAGGGTTTAGGGGTTTGGGGTTTAAGGGTTTAGAGGTTTAGGGGTTGGGGGTTCAGGGTTTAGGGTTTTAAGCTTTCGGGTTTAGGGGTCCAGGGTTCAGGGTTTAGTTTAGGGTTTGGTTTAATTTCGCGGTTGTGGATTTTGGGCCTCTAGGATCGGGTTCAGGTTTTAGTGTGTTGGGAGCATGGTTTAGGGTTTTGGGGTTTTGGGGTTTTGGGGTTTAGGGGCTTAGGGTTTAGGGTTTAGGGTTGAAGTATAGGAGCAAACGGCTTTAGGGTTTTATGGGATTCGTATGAGTTAGTCTACAGATTAGGTTCTTGTACTACCGTTTTGGCAATTCGTTTCGGGTTCAGGCTGCTTTGCTCCAGGGGTCATAGGATTTAGAGTTTGAGGTTTCAGGGAATTCGGTCGCTCCACATCGCCCCGCAAACCTCGAAAGTAGAACCCCTGATTTGGGACCCTATGCTAGCTACAGGGTACTTTATAAGAAACTCATTGAGGGATCTACTTTCTAGATCCTCTTGGTCGTCTGGGAAGCGGATTTTTGGAGCTAAGGGCTTCTGTTACAGTGTTGTGTGGTTTTAGGACTGCTCTCACCGAGGGTTGAGGTTTCAGGGTTTATGGTTCAGCGTTTAGGGCTTTAGGGTTTGAGGGTTTAGGGTTTAAGGTTTAGGATTTAGGGTTTAGGCTTCAGGTTTAGAGTTTAGGTTTCGCAGCTCCAGTTCGAGCATTCTCTAGTCGAGCTCGCTCCTTTGGTATCGGAAATCAGCCCATTCACCCATAGATTCCCATAACATTAGGAAACCATTGCATTTCTGTTAAAAGCCCTAGGGCTTGAACCCTAAACCTTGAAGCTCAAGCCAGCCGAGAACCCTAAACCCGAAACCAATCATCAAGATGTGCGATTTGTTGCCGCTGTCTTGCTCTCGAAAGTGTTGCCAGGTATTAAGATGTACGACTTGTTGCCGTGTCTTGGTCTCGAAAAGCCAAGAATGGTAAGAAGTACGACTTGCCGCCGGTGTCTTGTTCTTGAACATGTTGCAGACAACCCCAAAGCCTAAATGCAGGCAAACCTAAAGCTTAGATCTTAAACCCGAAGGCCTAAATGCCTAACCCTAGGGCCTAAATCCTAAAGCCTAAGGACGCTACAATCCTATTTTTGCCTTTGCCCGGTGGGCCAAGGCAAAACTTGCCTTTGCCCACGAATTTCCGAAGGTCGGGGGGTCCAACTTGCCTTGCCCACGAATGCAATACGGTGCAAAAATGTAGTGATAAAGGGGTTTAAGGAGTCGGAGAAATCTGAATCCTAAAACGAGTAACGAGCCTCCGAGACTAAAGCATGGAGGCTTGCAAAAAAAGGACTAGGCATGGTCGTTGTGTTGTTCGTTTGTCTTCTCCATCAGACCGAAAGCGTATAAATCCTCACAGATCTACTTTAACAGGAAAAGGTTAAGTTTTCCAACCTTTAACATTGGAAATTGCCGCTGAACACCTTTAGCTAACCCCTCCCCCCAAACTGATGGAAAGCACTCGACGAAGCACGAAACCCTGCCACCCTAAGCTCCAAAACCCCAAACCCTTCGAGCACACCCATCCATGCGAGGCATCACACTGCACGGTGGTACGCCCTTGACAAGGCTGCGCAGGCAGCTGGGTTTCGGGAAGTTTAGGGTTTAGCTAACCCCCCTCCTTCCCACAAAAAAGTCGGAAAAGTACTGGCCGACCACATATACAGTGACCCTTCCAACAGCCCCTTTAGGAAGCCTTAAAGGTTACTGTTCTACAGATTTGTGGATCCAGGCAGGGTTTAAACTTGAAAGGGAACTTCAATCTCGTGGCTTTGGCTTGGGTCGGCTAAGCCCAAAGCCCTTCAAGCTATGTGCCAGCATGGGAAGAGTGTATATATATATATATATACACACATACTAATGTGTGTGTGAAGAGCAGATATTTCTTTATCGGCTATCTATAGATATACTTAGAGAGGGAGAGGGGGGCACAAACACACGCACACACACAACCACACACACACACACACACGAACACTGACTGAGCACACAACAAACCACCTGACGCCGTAGGACTTTTTGTATTGTTTGAGGCTGTTAGGAGTTGCTGGCCTACTTGAGGTTTCGGCTTGGAGTTTGGGGGATACATCAACGGTAGCGAAACGAACGATGTCTTCGAGCCATTGAAACGACCGAAACTGAGCTGTCGGCACGGCGGGGCGGTAGACTTGGCAACCGAAGGTGATGAAGATGCCTGCAACCCTAAAACGAACCCCGGTGCAAATAGCCAATCGACCCAGAAGCCCAAACAGGATCGGCAAAAAAGGATATAACCTAAACGCCTGATACAGAATCCTGCATAAATATGATCCCTCAGGTTTCTTCATAGGTATACGACAGCCCCCCCAGCCCAGACCCCCCCCCAACCCCAGCCCCCCCCGGNAGTCAATACCCTAAACTTCTCTGCTCCTGAAATTGGTCGCCCATTTTGGCCCCCCCCCCGCAGATGCGCTTACTAAGCAGACAAAGAATGGGACCCGGCCCGAGGCCGGAACCCTAAACCCTAGCATACTTGGAGGATCATGGGACTTAGTAAGTAGGGTTATAAGTACCTTAATTGATGTTTAAGTAGTTGTAAGTATAGTTACCTTAATTATAACCCTAGTTACTGGGTCTCATGACCCTTTAAGTAATCCCCAAAACCTACCTTTCTTGGGCTCCTCAGTAAATTCTTTTCATACAGGTCCTTCACAATGTGGGTTTTCGGCGGCTAAGGTTAACAATATAACCACTGAACCCTCAATCCTGCAAATCCTAAACCCCTGAACCCTGAACTAAAACCCTAAACCCCAAAGCCCCGTGATCCTTCCAGGCCGCCTTCGATCCCTCCGTGGGCGTGGATCGGGCTTGGCACAAGAGGCGGTTTAGGGTTCAAGGATGTTTAATGGTTGAGGGCTTGGGGTTTACCTGGACCCTACAGTTGTTTAAAGCACCTACCTTTTCGGGCTCCTCTTTTTGATTTCCTTATACAAGTCCTGGATATAGAAGCCAGCCTATATGTAATCAGTTAAATTAGTAGTGCAAAGCGAAAGTTGGAACATCAATATCCTCATACCCTTAAGCTAGAGTATAGGGAATCCTAGCACCAATCCTCCTAAACCCATGTTCCAACTTTCTGGGGATCACTGTAGTAGTGCAAAGCGTAAAGATTTGTGATAAACCCTAAACCCCTAAACCCTAAACCCTAAACCCTTAAACCCTAACCCCTAAACCCTAAACCCTAAACCATACGCCCCACGGCCCGGAAGCCAATCCCATCCTTGACCCCTAAGCAAGCAGCCCTTGGCAGGCACAAACTTTTCTAAACCCGAAAAACCTAAGGTCGCGGGTTCAGGGATGGTGCTCCCTAATACTAGGGTTTTAGGTGCAAAAATTCATACTCTGAATGGTTTTTGGACCTTGAAACCCTACCTAGAGGCTTATACCCTACCTCTTTTTTTTAGGGGTACCTAGTTTCATGGTTAGGATCTGTTATATAGAGACGTAGATACCCCAAAAAAGGGGTAGGGTATGAGCCTACAGGTACGAATGGCTTAGTGCCCAAAATCCAACTTTTCAGCTTTTGGGGTAAGGTAGTCTTACTGGAAAGGTTTGACCTTCCCCCCGTAGGTATTTGGGAAGTAGGATGTTTTTGGACCTTGAAACCCTACTATTTTGGGTACTTGGGCCCTCTCAGACTGGTACCCTAAGGTCCAAGTACCTAATTATCATAGACTCTCCCAAGTAGTAACCCCCACAACTACTACCCCAAGCTTAAGTACCTGATTATTACACCCAAAACCCTAAACCCTAAACCCTTGGAGGTACCTTTAGAAGGCTCTGGTCCCTCGCTATCGTGACTGGATGGTCTGAAGTCCCCATCAGGAACCAGGGTTTAGGGTTTAGGGTTTATGTAGCTATATTATATAATTACTTATAACCCCAATTAAGGTACTTATAACCCTACTTACTAAGTCCCATGATCCTCCAAGCAGGGTTTAGGGTTTAGGGTTTAGCCCAAGCTACACACCGTGAAACTCCAGCTGCAGCTGTTCGCATGAGCCAGGGTTAGCTACTCGCTGGTCCCGATAGAAGACCGGCAAGCAGCACCACAAGTAAGATGATGCACTACAGGGCCCATAATAGTTAGAATAGGGTTCGGGGATATATTATACTATAATTGTAGTAAGGAACCCACCAAAACTATAATTATAATGAGGAACCCAGCAAAATGTTATAGGTAATAATTTAGGCCCCTAAATGAGTATCCAAAGCCCAAACCGATTGTCTGGATCGCCTCGTAGAGCAGATGGCACTTCTACTAGGCTTTGGAGTACCATACTTTAATACTTTTTTCTTGAAGGAACCCTTATGAAATACAAGTTTATACTTTTTTCTCCCTGGTTACTTAAAAGCCCAGTCTATGACATACGGTTGATTGGGGTTCCTGATTATAAGACAGTATAGTGGGCCCCAAACCTTTGGTTCCCTTAAAGGGCTCTGCAAAGAGCTCCCCTTAGTAAACCACTATAGCCCTAGGGAGCCCAACAGCCTTATATAGTATGGTCTTTGGGCCCAAAAGCCTTAATATATTATGATTCCTTAGATCCCTAGCATAGGCCCTTAACCCCAGAGACTCCAATATCCCCGAATCAAGGAATTCAAGGAATATTCCTTAAATCATATTCCTTAATTAAGGGATATTAGAATCCCCTAAACCCTAAACCCTATGTAGATCCCTTAAAGGAACCCTGTAGATCCCTTAAAGGTTGGCCCTTAAACCCCACAGACTCCTCGCCTGCTCCGTCCTTCAGGCCGCGCGTCCTGGTAGCGGCCAACTATTCCATACAGGCTCGGCGGAGTTGGGGGCTCTATGAGGGTATATAAGGCCCTTGGGCTATTTTGATCCCTAGGGCTATAGTGGTTAATTACGGGGAGCTCTTTACCCTAAGGCTCCTTGTGCCCACATAGTATGTACTTAGGCCTTAAAGCCTTTAAGTATCGACTATAAAGGTACATGGAGCCTTTGGGTATACGGGTGCAATGTAAGGCAAACCCAGAGGGTCCGTGTATGTTTTAGGCCTTAGGGTTTACGGGTTTAGGGTCTAGGAGCTTAGGGTTTAGGGTGAGAGGGTCCATCTATACTACCATTATGGAATCAGGTCCCCAAAACCATAATAAGGATTGTCTTTTGGGACCTAATTCATAATGGTAGTGTATATGGACCTTCTGGGAAGTTACAAAACAATACAGGGTTTCACGGGGTTTTGTCACCAACTACTTGTTCAAACTGCAATATTGCGACAATCCCTGAAGCGGCCATGACAAGCCCTATCTTCAGTTCTCCAATACCCAACCTTTTTCAACTTTTTGGATTCTTATAGTTTAGCAGTAACCGGAAAGTATAGCCTTTATTTCTGTGGCTTATTGGGGAAGTAAGTATTAGAAGCCTCGCCCCTCGAAGGAGTCCAATCAGCCGGGGAATTTGCAACTTTGCAGTTTAGGGTTTAGGGCGTAGGGTTTAGGGTTTATTGTTGGGGTTTAGGGTTTAGTGTTTAGTATTTAGGGTTTCTTTGGGCCAAAACGTTTGAAATCTCAGGCAGCTGCTGGTCTATTGAGAATGGTTCATAAAACACTGCTCAGCTGCAAAAAGCCATCATGCACTTGTACATGCATACTGTACATACTTAACTATATATATACGTATATAGATATAGATATAGATATAGATATAAACGTTACATATCTACGTTACATACATACATACATACATACATACATGCATACATACATACATACATACATACGCGCATATGCATATACACAAGCAAGCAAGCAGGCAGGCAGGAAGGCAGGCTGACAGACACACAAATGTACATATATGGCATGAATATAACATCATACAACTACCCATGGAACCTCCTTTCGCCATAGTCGCAAAAAGGACTTCGCAGAGTTTTCACATATCTACAGTCTACATACACAAGAACCGTACGAGGTCCGGTCTCCAGCAGTTCTTGAGCCCTTTAGATCAATATGCTGATTCTAGCGACGATTCCCTGACACCACAATAATATGCTGTCGGAAACATGCCTAAGTTAATCAAAGCACAATCGCATGTCTGAGCTACCCTGAACCCTCAAGCCCGAAATCTAAGCCGCTGTTTCTGCTTAAAACCAGATTAGTGAGCTGGCATTGACGTGCCAGAGAAGCCCGTCTCTTATTGCGGGACCCGAGCTGATGGTTATTTCCTCCCTGGCGCGGGGGGCCGGCTCGGAGACTTGACAGGAACTCTTTCTAGCTGAGTAGAGTACCTTTAGCTTTGTTGGGTTTAAAAAATCCTACCATAAATGCTCGCTTTTTTTGTGCTAGGGTACTTACTCAACCCCTATAAGAATTGATCCACAGGTTCCCCTAAGGCTCCATGTACCTGTATGCTTACTCAGGCCTTAAAGCCTTAAAGGGTTCCTATATACAGACTAAAAGGCTTCAGCTTACCTGCATACTGAATAGGTACATGGAGCCTTAGGGTAAGTCCGGGCTTTTGTTGTTTGTGTTCAGGGTTGAGGGTTTAGGTGTTTAGGGTTTATAGGGTTTACACCTATAGGATCATACCCTACCCCTGTGTTAAGGTACCCACTTTTCTATATAGGAGATCCTAACCATAAAGCTAGGTAACCTAAAAAAGGGGTAGGGTATGACTCTCTAGGTAGAGTTGAGGATTTTAGGATAACCCTAAGGGTCCATGTACCTTTACAGTAGATACTTAGGCCTTCAAGGGGTCCCTATATAGGTACGTTAAGAAACCCTAAACCCTAAACCCCAAACCCCTAAACCCTAAACCCTAAACCGTTAAGGCCTAGGTATATACTATAAGGGCACGTGGAGCCTTAGGGGATAAGGGTTCAGGGTGTTTAGGGTTTAGGGTTTAAGGTTTAGGGTGGTTGAGGTGACTAGGGTGTAGCCCTAAGGTCCAAGTACCCAAATAGTAGGGTTGCATGGTCCAAAAGCCATTCAGAGTATGGTTTTTGGGACCTGGAGCCCTACTATTTGGGTACTTGGACCCTGTGGGTAAGGGTTCAGGGTGTAGGGGTTGGGGCACAGGGTTTAGGTGACTAGGGTGTAGGTGTTTGGGCTTAAGGGTTTAAGGAGTTGACGGTTTGGGTTCAATTTAATCCTCGTTTACTGGTTGTTGATACCCACAAAACGCCCCAACATCATGTTCATCGAGCGTGTTCATCGAAAACTACCTGGACCACAAGGATGATAATAAAGAAAGTCCAAAACGGCTTTCAGGGCGTCGCGTATTGTCGCTTATGAGGATCGTATGGGCAATCAAGCCCCAAAGCCCCAAAAGCCCTAAACCCTAAAAACCCTAAACCCAGAGATCCCAATATCCCGTAATTGAGGAATATACCTTAAACCATAATATGCAGGCCCCTATAATTTAAGGTATATTCCTTGATTAAGGGATATTGGGATCTCTGAGAACCCCTAAACTCCTAAGCCCCCATTAGACCAGAAGGTCCTAAAAGTCAGTGCTTTGTTTTGAATACATGTGGCCGGGAAAAACCTACCTTTTTAGGGTTCATTATTATGGTTTCTATATAAAATTTCTTAAACAGGTCGGTTTGGGGGGCAAAGGTAGGGCTTCAGCTCAGCCCCTTTTTCCTTCAATCCGTACAATTACATAACCCCAAATCCCAAAGTCTTGAAGCCTAAATCCATGAACCATATACAGCACGTAGCGCACATGTGTGTACATATGTATATACGCACATGTATGTTTTAGCTATGTTTGCACTTGCAGTCATATGCACAAAAACTGAGCCCAAAAGCTACATTGGACACTGCCGGTAGTGCCGGAAGATACCCTAACCCTAAACCCTAAACCCTGAAACCCTAAACCCTAAACCCTGAAACTCCTAATCCGGATACTTTGCATGCGGCGGACGCTTGAAACCCCGAGCCTATGGGTTACCTCGGCCTTTTAGGGGCTCCTATTTGGGAGTTTCCGAAAAATAGGGATACATTAGTTTGGGTTCCTTATATTAAGGATCCTACTATTTGGGGTGCTATATTTGGGTCCCCTATTTTTGGAAACTCCCATTTGGGCGCTTTACGGCCTGAGTATACACCCCAGAGGATCCGAATCTATACTCTGAAGGGATTTGGGACCTTGAAACCCTACCATAACTTGGACCCTTGGGGGACATCAACACCAGAACG
Organism: Symbiodinium sp. clade A Y106; assembly: GCA_003297005.1. Taxonomy (NCBI): domain Eukaryota; class Dinophyceae; order Suessiales; family Symbiodiniaceae; genus Symbiodinium; species Symbiodinium sp. clade A. The sequence goes on along the minus strand of BGNK01000958.1, from coordinate 88,615 downwards.
CGAGCAACTACACCCCTTAAGCGCAACACATACCTACACGACGTCGACTTTCAGCATACTTAGCCGAGATGCTTCCAGACACCTTATTAGGTTTAGGGTTTAGGGTTTAGGTTATGGGGTCCTTAAAGCCCTCCCTAGACCCAAAACCCTATAATGTAGGAACCTGATTAAGAAACCCTGGGCCTCTAACCCCAAAATAGTAGGATTCATAAAAGGAACCCTAATAAAGGCCCAAGGTTTCTTCATCAGGTTCCTAAACCCAAATCTCTTACCCTAGGGATCTAAGGACTCATATATTAAGGTTTTTGGGCCCAAAGACATGGTATATAAGGCTTTTGGGCTATTTTGATCCTTAGGGTTAAGTGACGGGGCCTGCGGCTCGAACTCTAAAGGTCCTCGGAAGCGCAGGGTAGCATACTTAGCTTGACATAGCTGAACCCGAACACCCTAAGGGTCCAAGTACCCAAAAGGGTTCCTTTAAGGGTCTTTAAGGGTACCATACGGGTTCTATTAAGGGTACCATAAGGGTTTAGGTGTAAAAAGGGTCCAAGTACCCAAATAGTAGGGTTTCAAGGTCCAAAAACCATTCGGAGTATGGATTTGGGGACCTGAAACCCTACTATTTGTGTACTTGGACCCTCTGGGTAACACCCTACAGCCCTAACACCGTGAAATCCTAACACCCGGAAAAAACCCTAAACCTAAAAGTCGTCGAAGTTTAACATACTTAGTTGACAAAGGTAGCTCTGACAGAAGAATGTGGGGTTTCTTCTATATTGAGAACCATTATTATGATTTGGGGACCCCTAAACCCTAAACCCCTAAACCCTAAACCCCTGGGGACAAGGTCGCTCTTACTGCACTCCTAGCCGTGCTGCTGGCGGGCTGTTCGGAGAAGCCGGCGCCCGAACCGAAATCGCGCCAAGCCTCGATAGCCAGGGGGGTTTGGGGATCGAAGTGAGGGTTTTGGATTTAGAGTTTGGGGGGTTTTGGGGCAGTTTCGGATTTAGAGTTTTGGGGTTTTGGGGCAGTTTCGGATTTCGGAGATTTAGGGCCTAACAAAATACGAAGCCATGCTCGATAGGGCTAGTCCTTCATCCCTCCCTGAACCTGAAGGTCTCTTGGGGATGCTGTTTTGGGTCTAAACCCTGAAAACCCTAAACCCTAAAAACCTTCAAGAAAGATCCTGAGGCGGAAAAAGGAGCGTTTTAAACAAACAAAAGCCTTAAAGACCTAAACACTAAAAATCTTACAGGTCTTTCGCATCGACGCCCAGGGCCAACTTCCCAAAGCCCCGGGAGGATCTGGAAAGTAAATCTCCGAATTCTCGGCCCGATACCCAGAGACTCCAAAACCCCTCAATTACGGAATATGCCCTCAAATCAAAAGATCATAGGAACCCTAATACGATTTGAGGTATATTCCTTAATTCGGGGGTTTTGGAGTAATCCTAGACCTTATAGACCCCAAATCAGGTGCACCTACGAGGCAGACGGCGTGGCCATGGCTTTCACGAAGCCATGCGATGGAAGTACTCCGAAGCAGGTACGCGTGGGGTGCAGGTTCCCAAGGCTGCTTAGGCCGTTTCGGGGGGTCAGCAGTTGGCGGTTTTGGGGTTTGGGGTCTCAGGATTGGGGTTTTTTAAATTCATGGTCAGGGATTTTATCGGTTTTGGGGGGGGCACAATACCACACAGTTCCCTTTGCTTTTGAGTCATCTGCAGCTTTCAAGAAGGTGCGGATGTGATGCCAGAGGTTTCAGGGTTCAGATAGGCTGCTTGGCTTTCTTGTGTAGGGAGGGGGGGGGGGGGTGCTTTGGGGGGTTTAGGGGGGGGGTGCTTTGGGGGGTTTAGGGTTTACAGTTTCGGGTTTCAAACCAAAGGCCCTCTCACCGATAAACCCCAGACCCTGAATCCTGATCCCTAAACCACACTATTCCCTTAATAAACCCTCAACGTCGACGCCTCCAAGATCCTTTCCTAAAACCCTTCTCAAATTATTTCCGAGCCCTCTTGAAGCCTATAAAGCCCTGATGGAAACCGTAAACTTGCCCGAAGCTCTCAACCCATATAAAACTCCTCTAAACCCCAAACCCACCCTGTTGTTGGACGCCTAACTGGTCACGATTCCCGAAGTTTTCAGCAGGATCCCAAGAAGCCAAGACTTCAACACTCACGTTTAGGATTGGGGGATTTATAAGGGTTTAGCGAGGAAGGGTTTGGGGTTTAAGGGCTCTGTGCTCAGGGTCTATGGGGCCTGGGCAGGGGCTAGGGTTCAATCCTGAACCCCTAATCCCTAAACTCGAGTCTTGGGTCTAGGGTACAAGGGAGTAGAATGCCCGCACTTAGGCTCCAAAAGTGGGCAAGAAGCTTCGCATGGTATGGTTTTGGGATCCCGAAGCAAACTACGTGTCCTTAGAGTGTTAGGGGCAGGGTGTGAGGGCTTCAAACCTGCACAGATCCCGACGCCCGAAAGCGCCTTTATGGACTATTTCATGGACAATGCAGGCCTGATTTGTTCCCTAAAGGATTCTAAAACGGGCTCAAGAAGGATTCAGGGCTTAGGGATTTAGGATTTAGCAAAATGTTGGGTTTGTTGTTTAGAACTCGAGATTTAGGGCATGTAGGGTTTGGGGGCTGGGTGTGCCGGTCATGCTGGATGAAGGGCAGAAGCGGACAATACTGCTGCCAAATGTCTGGATTTTTACACGAACCGCAACCGTATCTTAACCCTAACCCCTAAACCCTCAGACACCCTTATAGGAAGCCTTATAGGGACCTTTACCGTAGCCCTTGAGGGAACCCAAAGCCCTCAATCCTAAACCCCTACTTGGAGGTTCATGGGTAGTTATAAATGGGGCTATAAGTTATAAGTCCCCTAATATGGGTTATACCTATAGTTACCTTGCTTATAACCCCACATATAACTACCCATGAACCTCCAAGTAAACCCTGCAGGGTGCTTGGGGCACTTCCGTGGCTTTGGGTTTCGGAGCTGCGCCCGTTTGGCAACAGACCAGCATCCGGGCTACCGGTTCGGGGTATACCTAGGGCCCCACTAAGTAACAGTTGAACTCTTACTATAGACTGTTGGGGCCCTGGATTCAGGGCTTTTGTAAAAGGTTTGCTTCTTGACCTGAAACATTGACATTACAACTAACAGGCGGCGTACCTACTTTGGGCTATTTGGAGCCCCATGGCAATAGAAGCTCAAAAGTTGGAAACCTAATAGCCTCAATCCTTAAGAGTAAGGTATAAGGAATCCCAGCATCAATTGTCCTTAATCCGGTTTCCAGCTTTTTGGGGGTTTACGTATACCCAAAGGCTCCATGTACCTTTGTAGTAGATACTCAAGCCTTAAAGGGGTCCCTATATAGGCAGACCTAAGTATATGCTGTAAGGGTACATGGAGCCTTAGGGATAACCCGTCCAGGCTTTGTTCAGTTCAAAATAGCCCAAAGTAGGTGCTATTTATAGACTTTAGACCCCAAAGTAGGTACTATTTGTATACTTGGAGCCCTTGGGTAGCCCCTTCCAGGCTTTGTTCAGTTCACGCTCAACATCACCGGAGTTCAGGCTGGCCTCCGGTACTTGGAGGATCATGGGACTTAGTAAGTAGGGTTATAAGTACTTTAATTGGGGTTATAAGTAGTTACAAGTATAGTTACCTTAATGTTTACCCTAGTTTCTACATCCCAAGACCCTTTAAGTAGCGGTCCAATGTACACTTTCACGGTCCGAAAAGGGTATTACCCTAAGGGCCCCAAAGACCCAATACTTAGGTACTCTGGTTTAGGACAGTAGTTATGTAGGTTATGATTTTGGAGAGTATATGATTATTGGGTACTTGGACCCTTGGGGAGAACTGGGCTTTGGAGTACAATACTTTCACACTTTTTTCTTAAAGGAACCATTATGAAATAGAAGTTTATACTTCTCTCTCCCTGGTTGCTTAAAAGCCCAGAGAAGGGTATTACATCTGGAGAGTGCATCTGGATACAGGCCTGTGTTTTCTCGGTTTTCTGTAAAACTAAACAAAGGTTCTGTAGGCTTTTGCGGGTGGTGTGTGCCGGGTTTCATAGGGGATGTAGGTTTTTTTGTGCCTTAAGGACTCATTAACTAGAAGGGGAGCTTCGGATAGTAGTAATGTAAGGCAGTATTCGGAAGAGTATCTGACTTGACTGCTAGACTTTTGGGACCCTTACACTTTAGAATCCGAGTGGAATGCATAATGTCGTTCTGAGGTGATTTAGCCTGAACGTTTGGGTGTTATCACTTCTTTGGAAGGCTGTCGGGGCTGTTAGGGTGTAGGGTTTAGGATTTGGCGTCTTGCATAAAAGGGTCATGGTCTTTCACAATTAAGGTTGCTCAGGTGTTTACCGAGGACATAAATGAGCTTGACAAGGCCTCCCTCTTTAAAGAGCCTTTATAGATGCGTTTAGCTTATGGAACCCTAAACCCTAAACCTTATGGCTTCTGGGAGTTAGGGTCCGGGGGCTTGGTTTTGTTGGGAGTTGGGAGGTGTTGCGGGGCGACAGTATGTGCCTAAGCCCGACTTCTCAGACAACTTAAAACAAGCCTAATGTTGAACTGTGTTAAGTTAGGTAGCCCTCTATAGCTCCCGGTGCTTTGTCAGAATCTTGCCATTTTCGGTGGTGCCCTCTATAATGCGTAAAGAATCGGCCGTGTTTGTTTGGGGCATTTTCCTTTCTGCCTAACTACTACTGACTGCTACGGTCAATCGCTCCGAAGAGCCTATATCCCTTTACATTGCCAAGACACTCCACCTCCACACTGTTCCAAAACTCTACAGCCCCGTCCCTAATTTTAAATCCTGAACAGGCCTATAGGGCTTCCAAGCCCTCCGATTTCACCAGCGACTGAGCCACGCAAAGGATGTATTAACATGTACATGTTCGGGTTCGGAGTATACCCCTGATTAATCAATCCTGCTCCAGTACATGTTTATGCAATAATGAGCATTATGATGGGATCCTTGATTGAACCCGAATATTGGGGCCCTTACGGAAAGTGGTTTGGTTCATCAAAGGTCTAGGTGCCTTAATGATTGTTTCTTGGGGTTCCTTCATATCCCTGGGGCTCCAAATAGCCCGAAGTAGGTACTATTTATAGACTTTCGAGCCCAAAGTAGGTACTATTTGCATACCTGGAGCCCTAGGGCATGTTTTCTCGTAAATATTTAATATAGGTCCCGCAACCATGGTCGAATTGTTTGGGTGCTGGCATTGCTTAGGGTAGGAAAGTTGGAGGTGGTGAGGTCTGCGGGGTTGCCAAGGCAGCACTTAAACGGGTTTAGGGTTTAGGGGTTTAGGGGTTTAGGGTTTAGGGGTTTAGGGTTTAGGGTTTAGGGTACACATTGTACAAACAGTGTCCCTATGAAAAGGTACATTTTCAGTAGTTTATGCATTATACCTGAGTCCACCCCCTCAATCCTAAACCCTCCCCTAGTAGTAGAGTAGGTAACCTTAAACTTTTGGGGGCAATATAACCCCTGTATAATCCCAAAGATTAACCTTCATTTCCCCTAGGATACTGGACAAGTAACCTTCAGAAACCCTTAAAGCCCCAAAAGCTTGAACTGGAAAGCCTGCAGCTCTAAGCCCCCAAGTCTAAACCCATGAACTCCACAAACNACAGGCAAGGGGGGATACCATGGGGAGGGGGGGGGAGGGGGGGTGGTTGGCTGGTAAGCTTGATAGTTTTCCAAGCATAGCTTAGGTGAGACGGAGAAGTCAGCCGTGGTTGTCACAGCGCACCTGTCGCCAGACTGAATGGAGAATGGAGTTGGGAATACGAGGTTTCGGGCTTAGGATTTACGGCAATTTTCGGCTCAAAGAATGCTTTCTTTTCGGGGGAATGGCTGTTTGCAGGGTTTTGTCAAGAGTTTTTTCAGGAACGTATGTCCAAAACACCAACCTACAACACTGAACCCTACTGCTACTGCCTACTTACTGTCCCAGCCTCTCAACATGAGCGGCCTGAAGGAAATAAGAGTTCAGGGTTGCAGAAAACTTGTAGAAGAGTATTGTGGTCGGTTCCCAAGGAGCGCCGAACATTTTGAAGTCACATCAACTCTGACTCAGCTTGCTGTGCCTCCTGCTGCTTTTGCTGTTCTTGGGCTCGAACTGCTCGCTGCAACATCATAAGCGTATTCGGTTGAGCCTGATTGGTCAACTGATACAGAGGGGTCCGCGATGCTTTGGGCATAGACTTCGAAGGGACCGATGGTCCTGAACTTCCTGAACCCGCCGATGTCCGAATCTTTTGGGATGATGGTCGGAGGCGCTGCAGAAAGGACAGCCACCCGAGCATGCCGATTCTCTGCGGCTCGAAGCAATTCCCCTAATACCGCACGGCTTCCTGGCTGGGGCATGTCGACCGACTCCGACTGCCACCCGCAAGCTGGCCAGGATATTTGCGCACCAAACGCTGTGCGTCTGCGCACCGTCAGCAGCTCTTCAAATTTTTAAAGAGTTTTGCCCTAATAACTCCTTGACTTGGGAATCCGCTGCGCACCACTTCTAAAGCGTTTGGTGCGTCAAAGGCTGAGCCCTCAACCCCAAACCTCTAAACTGGAATCCAACACCTACAGACCAACGAGCCGTAGCCCTTAACCCTAAACCCTAACGCTCAAGTGCTCAATCAATCCTTCCATTCTACCCAAAGGCCCCAAAGTAGTTCCTTTTGGGGGTTCATATTTAGAATTGTATAAGGTACTCCCAAAAAGGAACTGCTTTGGGGCCTTTGGGTAATTACCATGAAAGCCCGAAAGAACCTTGCAACCCGGCAACCGACAAACTCGCGAGGCAGCCACTTGGCCCATGGCGACAGCACCCGATTTGCGTGAAGATCGCCTTGCAGAATGGTGCCTGGGATCCTCTCTAGGGTTTAGGGTGGAGGGTTTAGGGTTGAGGGTTTAGGGTTTAAGACACTGACTAAACCCCAAACCGAAACCCTGAACCCTTGAATCCCGAACATCCACTTCAGGGCTTCATGCACTTTGTACAGCTAGAGCGCTTGTTGGCCTGTCGGGTTGTTCTAGATTTATGGGGACGGAAAAGTCTGGAAGGTGACTGCCTACAGAGAGAAGAGGTCAGGTATTGAGTGTTTGTGGTTGGGGTGTAGAGTACTTACCCAGAGGGTCCATATACACTATTTATGGAATTAGGCCCCCAAAAAACATAATGGTAGTGTATATGGACCCTCTGGGTTACTTGATTCATTATGCCAGCATAGATCTTTGCATTAGTCAGGAGTCTAAGTCAACAGGATCGACCTGAGGTACTAAGCTATTAAAGCATTAACACTCAAGCCTTAAAGCGTTGTTCCTGAGGTCTCACATGAGAAAAGCTCGAGCCCTGCGTCTCTATGACGACATGCTAGATTTAGGGCTCTTGGGCCCCAAAGACATAACTTTATAGGGCTTGTGGGCCATTGTAGGCGTTAGGGTTGAAAGCCAAAACCTGGAAGTCTATCTGAACCTTGCCCTCAGGGCTATATACTAGAAACATTCCTACATGGACCCTTTGGGCAACCTGCTTTTATAGGTTTCCTTATTATGGTGTCCTGGTGTAAGTCCTTAAACATGTAGGTCTTCAAATGTTCAAAAGCAGACCAGGGTGAGCCCACATTAAGCTTCGAGGCGCGAAACTTCATACCTTTGTGGTTGATGCAATGTCAGATATGAGGACTCGAGAGGTGTAGATTCGACACCCCCCGAGCTTCCCTGCACAATTCTGTCTCAAATCTGCGCTTGAATCCTAAACTTAACCCCTAGTGAACCCTAAGCACACCTAATGTAGGAACCTGATTAAGACACCCTGGGCCTATAACCCCAAAATAGTAGGATTCAGAAAAGGAGCCCTGATAAAGGCCCAAGGTTTCTTAATCAGGTTCCTACATTCTATCCTGGCATAGCGCCACCCTAAACCCACCCTAAGGGTCCAAGTGCCCAAATAGTAGGGTTGCAAGGTCCAAAAACCATTCAGAATATGGATTTTGGGGCCTGAAACCCTACTATTTTGGTACTTGGATCCTTTTTACCCTAAACCCTAAACCCTTATGGTAGCCTTAACAGAACCCTTAAAGGGTACCCTTAAAGACCCTTAAAGGAACCCTTTTGGGTACTTGGACCCTCCGGGCCGGCGGCTCAGGTCGCCCGAGCATGCTCTTCATCCAAGACGACTTCGCTTGCCCCACCTGTTCGCATCAGCCTCACAGTCGCATTCCCAAAGGCTCCAGGTACCTTGATAGTAGGTACTTATGCCTTAAAGGGGTCCCTATATACATACATACATATACTAACTATATGGGTACATGGAGCCTTAGGGGTCTAGAGGCGTGAGGACTGCAGAGGTTTAGGGTTTCGGGTTCAGGGCTCAATGGCACCTTTGGTGGATCTTTGCGGTTGATGAGAGAAATCCTGCATTGCCTAAGGCCCTCTAGTAGAACCCCATAGTCCCCTTAAAGGGACCCTACTTTAAAATGGCTTTAAAATCCTATAGCATGAAAGCCCGAACAACATAAACCCAGAGGGTCCAAGTACCCAAATAGTAGGGTTTTAAGTCCCAAAATCCATATTCTGAATGGGTTTGGGACCTGGAAACCCTACTATTTGGGTACTTGGACCCTGAGGGTAAATGACTCTAGACTATGGGAATTATGGCATTATGGGTAATGCAATCTTTTTTTTATCATCAACTGTATGATAAGCAAGCTACTCAGGCTCCTGGTGCCGATCCTTCTCCTTAGGATTCTCCAATTTCCTGAGGCTCGCATATGCAGTCGGGACCCATAACCCATAGGCGAATAGGGTCGAACTTTGATAACCCTGAAACTCCTACCAAGAAGCGTGGCAATAGAACCCAAGCCCCAAACCCAGAACAGGAAACCTCCAACGCCCAGGACCTTAACCCCAATTAACCCAGAAAATCCAAGTACCCAAATAGTAGGGTTTTGGGTCCCAAAGTCCATACTCTGAATGGTTTTTGGACTTTGAAACCCTGCTATTTGGGTACTTGGACCCTTAGGGTAACCTAGCCTTCTAAGGACTTATATTTAGGAGAGCAAAATAAGGAATCCAAACATGTAGGTCTCTTAGGGACCACCCTAAAGCCTAAACCCAGAACCCCTGAACCCCAAACCAAAAGCCTAGACCCAGAACAAGGAACCTTTAAAGCCCTGAACCCTAAGCCCAGAAGAAGGAACCTCCAAAGCCCTAAATTTTAAACCCAGAACAAGGAACCTCCAAAGTCCTAAACCTAGAAGAAGGAACCTCCAAAGCCCTAAACCCAGAATAAGGAACCTCCAAGACCTAAAGAACCCTAAACCAAACCCCCGAAACCCAGAACAAGGACCCAAAGGGTCCTAGGTACTATTTTTGGGGAAACTTCCCCAAATCATATTAGTAATTCCTAGTATAGAAACCCTGCATTCTACTATAACCCTAAACCCCTAACCCTAAATCCCTCAACCCTACACACAAACTGGGGGAACCTCCAAAGAGCCCAGGACCGCCAACATCTCTGCTTGGCAGCTGATGATGCAGAGCGCTGGCACGGGGTTTCTGTGTCCCACCGAAGGAGCGCAGCATTAGGGTTTAGGGTTTAGGGTGTTGCCTTTTTTGTTTTGTTTACTTAGAGGGTCCATGTATACTACCATTGTGGAAGTAGATCCCCAAATCCACAATGGGGATGGTCGTTTGGGACCTAATTCCGTAATGGTAGTATATATGGACCCTCTGGGTAAATTTTGCTGTAATGAAGTGTAAAGTCAGATTTGTGGGTTTACGGTTTGGGGATTAGGGATGAAACAGACAGCGCCCATAGCCCTGTAATCCGTTAAGTTTGCCCCAATCTTAAGAGGTTTCCGTGCTTTCAGCACGCACCCTGAGATTTGCTGGGCACAAGAAGGGAAAAGTTCGCCAAGCGATCCAAGACCCAAGCGGCATAGGGTTTAGGTTTCTAAGGGAATATATTTACTGCAGGGGTTCAGGGATATAGGGGTCTTTCTATTTACAAGAGAGTTTTGGTACATTGTTGTATATTACCCAGAGGGTCCAAATACCCAAATAGTAGGGTTTCAGGTCCCCAAATCCATAGTTTTTGGACCTTGAAACCCTACTATTTGGGTACTTGGACCCTTTTTACCCTAAACCCTAAACCCTTATGGTACCCTTACTAGAACCCGTATGGTACCCTTAAAGACCCTTAAAGGAACCCTTTTGGGTACTTGGACCCTTAGGGTTCGATTACGAATATGGAGAAGGAGCCTTAGAGAATGATTTCTTAGTTATTTAGGCCAAACGTCAGAGGCCCAAAGTGCCTTTTACCATACTTTGGGGCTAGGATAGTACTTGGAGGGTCGGGGGACTTAGTAAGTGGTAGTAAGTAGACTTATAAGTACCCTAAAAGGGACCCTAATTGGGGTTCTGATACTTGTAAGTCTCCAAAATAACTACTTACGAAGTCCCCCGACCCTCCAAGTAGTAGTATATGATGTAGGTCAGCGAAAATCCCACGACCCCCGAACCCCTACACACTAAATTCCGAAGGCCTACAAACCGAAACATATTCTGAGCGGTTTTGGATGCTAAAACTCTACTCCCTCTGGGTTACCCCTAAACCCTAAACCTAAGGCCCTAAACCCTAAACCCTATCCTCAGCCAAAGTCGCTTCTCATTCGGTCTTTTGGGCTCTTACGAGGCCTGTAAAACCTTGAGCCGAATAGTAACCATACTGGAACCCTTTTGCAAAGCCTATAAACCCTTGCACCGAAGCCTACCATAGAAGCTCGAATAGTTACGAATACTGTTCCTGGGGTTCCTTCTTATGACCACACTGCCATATAGGTCGGAAGCGTCATAGAGTCCTTATGCGAAACTCTTCGTGAACCGTTCAAGAAGCCCCATTCATATTACGAAGGCCCCTACATCACAAACTTGAGAAGCAGGCCTGCAGCAAGAAAGGGCGACGACGCTGGCCGTCACCACCGGGGCCCCTGCAACGGCTGAGGCCGCCTCTGCAGGTGTTCTGCTTTCGTAAGTGTCCCATTGGATTTTACAGCACTTCAGAGGGCTTAGGCGTTCATACGTTGGCATATAGCCCTAAAGGCACCTACCGGGATGTTCTCACTACTTGCTCAGACTGCTGTATTACTGTATTGCGCTTGTTGGGTCTTGTGCTAACTGCTATGGATTTTGGGACCTAAAACCCTACTATTTGGGTACTTGGACCCTCTGGGTTTCAGCTATGGAGCTATTTCTGGCATGGTTTTGTTTTCCAGGGTGAAACCGGCAAGTCTTCAACCCTCGGATTACCAGGATTTCCTCGTAATGGGCCCTTCAAAGCGTGGGTTTTGAAAGATAAAGTATAGCGCGTAGGCACTGACGGAACTCAAGCCCCACTGGAGTGTTCTTAGTGGTTTAGGCTTCAGGGTTGAGGGCTTAGGACCCTACACCCTAAACCCTGGAACCCCCCCCCCCCCCGTGCAAGCCTTAAGTCCTACGTTCTCGTCGCTAAACCCTAAACCCAATCTTCGCAAAGCATGCGAGTATTGCAGGGGTTCTTAATATGTTAGATTCCGTAAAGCTGTTTCCTTCTTTCGCTAGATTGTGCTATACCCAAAACTTTCCTTTTTCATATCATGAAGATCCCTATATTATGCGTCACCCTAAGGGTCCAAATACCCAAATAGTAGGGTGTCAGAGTCCAACATCCATTCAGAGTATGGGTTTTTGGACTTAAAACCCTACTATTTGGGCACTTGGACCCTCTGGGTTTATGTTGTTCGGGCTTTCATGCTACAGAATTTATAGTAGGGTCCCTTTAAGGGGACTATGGGGTTCTACGAACCCCCCCCCCTATATTATGCGTCATGTTATGCAGGGTTCGTTGTCCGAGCTCCCCCCCGCTCTTGTAGCAATCTGAGGGATCTTCCCCAAAGGCTCCAGGTACCCATATAGTAGGTACTTATTATGCCTTAAAGTACCTATATGGGAGTTTCCGAAAATAGGGCACCCTAATATCGTACCCTGAATAATAGGATCCTTATTATAAGGACCCCAAAATAAGGTACCCCTAATTTTCGGACCATATAGGGACCCCTTTAAGGCCTAAGTGCCTACTATATGGGCACATGGAGTCTTAGGGTTCAGTAGCTGTTCAGCGGATTAGTAACTTAAGGGGTTCCTTAAAGGGTTCTATAAGGGATCTATAGGGGTTTGGGTTGATGGTCTACTTGGAGGATCAGCTTTTCAGGGGTTGGACTTTCCCAAATTCAAAGGGTCCTAGGTACTGTGATGGTGGATACTTCCCCAAATAATGATAGCAACTCCTACTATAGAAGCCCTACATTCCACTATATAGGTACTTAGGACCCTTTGGGTTTCACAGAACGAAGTACTTGGCGTTCTTCTGGGTGGCTCTTAGGGCTTTAACTTTTGGGGTTTCTATATGAACCATAATAAGGGGGCCAAAAGTTTAGAAGTCAGCCAAGAGTAGTAGTTCCCATATTCGGAGTCTCCTTTTAACCCAAAACCCTAAAACCTAAACCTATACTTTATCACCCCGCCGCCCCAGATCCTGTTGGGTTGGGACCCCAGACCTCCCCCCACAAGTTGAGTAGGGAATAAGGCTCCATGTGCCCACATAGTATAAACTTAGGCCTTAAAGTACCTATATAGGGACCCCTTTAAGGCTTAAGTATTTACTATAAAGGTACATGGACCCCTTAGGGGTAGGCGATATGATGTTTTATGCGTAATGTGTAGACTTGGAGGCCGTTGCGTTTGGGGTTTATGGGTCGATGGATGTCTGGTTCAGGATGTTCTGGACCTGAACCCTAAACCCCTAGACCATGCACCGTTTCATGACCTATGGAGTCGGAAGCACCGGTAGACACTTCGGAGCTGTACGTAGCTCCCAGAGGGTCCAAGTACCCAAATAGTAGGGTTTCAGGTCCCAAAATCCATACTTGGTTGGTCTTTGGCCCCTGAAACCCTACTATTTGGGTACGTGGACCCTCTGGGGTTTGTCTACTACAACGGATTCCAGCGAGTACGAGAGCCTTAGCTCCAAACCCCATACAGCTGTGTAGCACCCTATACAACTCTTGTCCAATTAGAAAGGCCTCTCCGTTAGGGCTAGAAACTGCCTAAACATTTTCTAAGGAGTTGCGTCGTGACTATTGTAAGTAGTCCTGTGTTGACATGGCTCGGGTTCCTTGAGCCTTTACTGTGCACTGGATGCATGCAGGCTGCGGCAAACGCGTCCCTGACTGTCCAAAGCACACTGCTGGCATGAGAAACCCGGACAACTCCCAAAGCCCTTGATAGAAGCACTTAAGCCGTCGTCACTTGTTGGGGGTGCCCAGTGGCCCTTTAGTAAGCGAGCTTGCTTGGTACATTAGTAAAAAGAGCTTTAGTCAAGGGGTATTGGGCCGTCGGAACAACGAGTGATACTGTCCCAGTACAGTCACTAATTCCTTGGCTCAGTACACTAGCTAGTACCTCCCCTCTATACCCTAAACCCTAAACCCTACCTCCCCTATACGACTGCACATCTCGGAATTACCTGGCTCGAGTTATCCAGGGACCCATGTCCCGCTATCTTGAATCCCAGGTACCATCTCAAGCTACTGCAACTATACTGTTTCAGATTTGCATGGACCTTGCGTAACAAGACCCTAAACCCTAACCCTAAACCCTACGTTGGAGTGGCAAGGTTCGGGTCCTTACTACTTCAAAGAGTCCTAACACCATTTCAGGCCTGGCAAACTCCTGGTTTGACTTGAAGGAAAGGGTTGCTAGGACACGTATAGGGAATCCCAGAAAGTTGGAACATGGGTTTAGGAGGATTGGTGCTGGATTTCCCTTCTCTTTTGTATAAGGGACTTAGGATCCTGATGTTCCAACTTTCTGGAGTTTACTGTAGAGTAAGTACTTACAAAGTACCTCGAAGCCCCAAAACCCACCCGTTGATAAATTTCCACAAGAGAAACCATCATGAGAAACCCTAAAGATGTAGGTCTCTTAGGGCCAGGCAGCGCTTCAAGCAAACCCTAAACCCTGAACTTCTAAAGCCGCGGCCGGCAGCGTGCAGTTTGCTGAGAGGGCAAACCGGCAGTTGCATGGCAGCCAGCACCTCCCTGCCCATAAACCCTAAATCCTGAACCACTTAGGGTTGGAAAGAACAGCTAAAACCCTAGACCCAAGCATATGACAGGATTCTATGGGGGTGCTGGATCTGACTAGCACCGACCAGACCCTTTAAAGCATCCAACGCAGAGAACCAAGAACACGTATCCTGCCAGTATACTGTCTAAGATAGGCCTCTTAAGAGGTTCCACAAAGGCTCCATGTACCTTTATAGTAGATACTGAAGCCGTAAAGGCGTCCCTACATAGGCACTTTAAGGCCTAAGTATATATATATATATAGACTATATGGGTACATGGAGCCTTAGGGCTCTATGTTATGGATGCTCCCGGGAATCTGGGTGGCAGCCGACGGGGTGCTGCCGAAGGCTACCGACCCCCTGCTGCAACGTGTACTGCAGAAGCTTAGATTAGAGACTTAGACTTAGAGGACCAACAAACCCCGCCGTGTCTAGAGTTTAGGGTTTCGGAGTTAGGGTAGGGTTTGGGGGCTTAAAACAGTCCGAAAGCCTTATGCAGTAATAGTATGTTCTCTCGGCCCAAGAGCATTAAACTATGAGTCCTTTGCAGCTTTAGGATTGGCATGATCTAGGTCTAGGTTCCTTATCAGCACTTTAATGTGTCTCTTTAGTAAACCTGAACACCTGGAAAAGGGGCACACTTATCATTGCAGGGTTGCTGGCGCACCAAGATACGCCATTAATCGCAGCATAAACCCCACAGTGTTACAGAAACAGGGAGTTGTGGATGTCTAGACAAGCTTAGACGACCAGACGATCGATTCCATCGATGTACCACCCCGAGCGTTTCAGCTACACCGAGAAAGCAGAAGCTGTCGGCTGCTTCACGAGCATCCAAACTTCCCACGAGCACCGACATTACATTCAGAGTCGTGAACAAGAAGCAGTCCTTGAACAAACCCACGATATAGATATCAGCAAAACTTGAACCCCAAACCCTAGAATCCCTAATCCTACATAAACCCAAAGCCCTAAACAGTCCTGCAGATGATGGGAGGAACGCCAGACCCGACCACCAAAACCTATACCCCAAACCCTTAGTTACATCATTAGTAGCACTCAAACCCCACGCTTTAGCCTGCGAAGGGCAACTTGTGCCATGCGCAGGGAAAAGCATGCACAGCATGGCTGGGTTCGATGAGGGTTGTTTGCCTAGAGTATATCCAATGTATCTCAACGACTTGTTAGGACCACTGCCCTAAACTCCTGGGAGCATCATCCCTGCAGAGGCTTCCTATCAAGTACCCTACTTAGAGGGTCGGGGGACTTAGTAAGTATAAGTAGTTATCTGATGATGGACTTATATAAGTATCATAAGCCCAATAAGGGACCCTTTTATGGTACTTACAAGTCTACTTGCTACCTACCTACTAAGTCCTCCGACCCTCCAAGTAAAGGAGTAGGGGGCCCCGACTGAGGGCCTGCCTTTTAGATTCTCCCGGGGTCTCTTTAGAAGGATGGGTGCATTGCCCTCAGGGTCCATGTGGTCTGGGGTTAAGACGGCTGGGCTCCAGCTAAGGTGCACCATAATATTCGCCAGGATAAACGAAGAAAATCAGAGTAGTGCAATTTCCTTACGCCTATCATGTGAGCTGAAATTGAGCTCCTGTATCACCTAGCATCCTACAGCATAGAGCCTGGAGTATGAATCCCCAAACCCTCCTTAACGGAGGCGCAGCAAGGCTTTAAGCTTTGAGGATGTAATACTATAGAGGCCTTAGCCTTCGATTATCAGCAACATTGTTTAAACCCTTGTAATCAATCCCTTTACAATGCAACAGTCCATAACAATCCTACTGACCTGTACAGAAACCTTATAAGAAACCTTGCAAAACCCCAGTCGAGTTCTAAACCCAGACAATCTTGAGCCATACACATAACCCTAAACCCTAAACCCACATGCAGCCTTGGGTGTTCTACACTTTAGGTCCTTCAAGGTGTCCGGGAAGGCCCCCTGTCGTAGTGTCTTAGGATGAGTTCAGTGCTTATCCGGGCTGGGATCCAGCTATGGGTTTGGGGTTTAGGGTTGAGGGTTTAGGGTTGGGGCCTTTACCCTGAGGGTCCAGGTACCCAAATAGTAGGGTTTTAAATCCCAAATTCCATACTCTCAATGGTTTTCGGACTCTGAAACGGTTACTCGGACCCTTGGGGTTAGGGTTTAGGGTTTAGGATATAGTGCCTTTAAGGTGTTCCTTTGCCGGTTTGAGGGCATCCTGAAGTTTCGGATCTAGGGTTGGCGGTCTCTGGTTTAGGGGTTTAGGGGTTTAGGGTTTAGGGGTTTAGGGTTTAGGGGTTTAGGGTTTAGGGTTTCTCTGGTTGCATCCTATGAAGGGCTGAACATTCTGTTCTCAAGGGCAGTTTGGCCTTTCCTTACATTAAAGATCCTGCAAACTACTTGCAACATCACACCTTAGAGCCTGCGGATTTAGAGCTTGCAGTCTCATCAGTGGGATTGTAGCAGAACTTCGGCAGAACCAGTTCTTGCAGGATCAGATGGTACAACGACATATATATATATATATATATAACCGTATAACTTGTATCCTACATAGGCAGTTGGCGAAGGATTGCGGTTTAAAACCAGGACATTTGTACGCAGGTTGGAAGTGCTTGCAGTTGTTGGAGCCGTTGCGAGGCGAACTTGCGCGATGGGCTGACGCAGGGCAAGAACCTGGCGAAGGATCTATTGCATCTAAAGCAGCCCTAATTAAGGGTTCCATCGTACGTCCCAAACTTCCTAGTGTTGTAAATCCCGAAGGGTCAAGGTACCCATGTAGTATATACTTTGGTCGTAAATTACCTATACCGACTACTTTACTACCTAAGTATATACTAAACTGGGCACATGGACCCTTAGGGACATTGAAGCTTCAATGCCGACCAATACTATTCCTTGGGGTTCCTTCTGCTAGTCATATTATTCCTTCAGTTTCCTTTTTATGTCTGCATTCTTCCTTGAGGTTTCCTTATTAAAGCTAAACCCTAAACCCTAATCCCCGAAACCCGGTTGGGCCCCTAGGGCATAGGAAGTCCGGTAGAGCCCGAGTCTTTAGTGGCTTCGGGTTTAGGGTTTAGGGAGTTCTCTGGGCTGGGGTTATTATAACAGTAAAAGGGTCTTTAACGGGTTCTAGGGTGTACGGTGTGGGGGTGATCAGGATGTATGACGCAGTCAAAGTCACACCAAAGCATAGAATCCGAACCCCAAACTAAATCCCTTGACCCGAAAGGCTAAGTCCTGAAGCCTTAAGCCCAAAACCCCTAACCCAAGAGGGTCCATATACACTACCATTATGGAATTCGGTCCCAAAAGACCATTCCTACTATGGTTTTCGGGACCTAATTCCAGAATGGTAGTATATGTGGACCCTCTGGGAACCCTAAACCCTAAACCCCAAAGCCCTGAATCCGAAAGTCTGACGTAAAGCCTGCACCGAGTGGAGGAGGCCGTCGTCGACCCTTCAAGCCTTTTCCCTAAACTCTACTGTAAGCTGGATGCCCCCACGGCCGTAAACCCTGAACTGTAGACCGCTATAAACCCCAGAGGGTCCAAGTACCCCAAAAGTAGGGTTTCAGGTCCCAAAATCCATACTCTGAATGGTTTTTGGACCTTGAAACCCTACTATTTAGATACTTGGACCCTTTTTACGCTAAACCCTAAACCCTTATGGTACCCTGAATAGAACCCGTATGGTACCCTTAAAGACCCTTAAAGGAACCCTTTTGGGTACTTGGACCCTTAGGGAACCCTGAACCCTTCCGACCGAAACTCTTGTCTGAGGACGCGCCGAGTGGAGTGACGATCCACCACATCAAGACGCACCAGAGCCGTCCACTCGGTGGTTCAGGGTCGGGGGACTTATTAAGAGCTTCTTTTCAGAGCTACAGCAAATAACCCTAAAAGGGACCTTAGTTCGGGTTACTGTATGATCCATAGATGTGTATAGAATCACTACTTACTAAGTCCCTCGACCCTCCTAGTGGGGGGTTTATGTACTCCATACAGTTACATGCATCACCGTCCTCAAACCTGGACTCCTAAACAGAAGCCAGAAACCTTGAACATTAAACCTAAATCCAGACAGAAGCCCCTAGACAGAATCCTTAACTGCAAAATCCTAAACCAGACCTGGAGCAACGAAAACCTACTGTTTTGTAGGGTTCCTATACATTCTTTACTAGAGGTTATAACCTGCAACAAGGTATGTTGTGGTAGTTCAAAACCCTAAACCCTGTAGTAGTTTGAGGTAAGCCCTGAACCCTAAACCCTACACCCCTAAACCCTAAAGCCCTAAACCCTAAACCGACGGTAGTTTGGGGGTGAACCCTGGTTGATTCGCACCGGGCTCTTCGAGACCCCACTGGCCACTCAGATGGCCACTGGAGCCAGCGGAAGGAACAGTTTAGGGTTTAGGGGTTTAGGGGTGTGGGGTTTAGGGCTGTCAGCTTCAAAAGGTAGTGCACATTGCGTTTAGCTGTCGAAGAGTCGAATGATCTCCCACCCTGCACCCCCCCATCCCCCAACATGGCACCCCTGATCCCGAAACCCTGCATTCTGATCCCAGAACACTAACACCTGAACCCTGCTCACAAAAACTGGGTTGGGATTCGAAAATGAGTCAAACGCCTTGGAGCACTTTTGACGTGCACCTGATGCATTCATGATAATTCCGCTGTTGAACGGAGCCGTCTACAAGCCTACAAAGGCTTTCTACAGTCTATGAGTCCTAACCATGAAGATGAAATGGCCGTGAGCCGATATCGACCCAAGCCCTAAACCAATTAACACCCTTCAGCAAAACACAACCCCTCAAACTGTCTCAAGCTTTCAAGCACACCACATAGACGCCTAGAAAGAATCCTGTATAGCTGTCAAGAGAGAGACCTTGCTTGCAGCCCTAAATTCAACCCTGCACTCTACACTCTAAACCCTAAACTCAGCTCAGCATGCCGAACCCAAAGCGCTCCTAAGTACCTATGTAGCAGAATGTGGGGTTTCTATAGTATGAGTTACTTCTATGATTGAGGGAAGTATTCCCCATTACAGTACCTAGGACCCTTTGGGAAAATTAGCAGAACCCTAACCCCTAGACCCTAAACCCCTTGCAAACCCTTAAACCCCGAACCCTAAACCCCTAAACCCCAAACCCCTAAACCCTAAACCGCTCAACCGCTAAACCCTAAACCCTAAACCGCTAAACCCTAAGCCGCTAAACCCTAAACCCTAAACCCTGAGCCAAAATTCGTCCCTAGATCTGCCCCAAGGTCTGAGATTCAAGATGGACTTTAGTCTCTTGGGACTGAGAAACTTACCCGAGTCCATCGCCGACTGCAAGCTTTACGTGCCCTGGCACGGTTTAGAGTTTAGGGTTTAGAGTTTAGGGTTTAGGGTTTGGAGTTTAGGGTTTAGGGTTTAGGGTGTTGTTTAGGCAGAACGAAACGCAACGAATAACAAAGAAACCCAAAGAAGCAATAAGAGCTTCAATGAAAGATGGCTGTCAATGCGTCTCGTGCCCCTCAGCAGGCCAGCCATTCCTCGAATTGCTTCTGGATTGGGGGGGGTCTGGGGGGGACTATGAAATCAAGCGCCCCTTATTTTTCTTTCTACTTGGAGGGTCGGAGGACTTAGCAAGGAGGTATTAAGTATAGACTTATAAGCACCCTAAACGGGGCTCTAATGGGATTACCATAATTCTAAGTCACTAAAAAAGCCGCCACTTACTAGGGCCCGAGTGCCCAAATAGTAGGGTTTCAAGGTCCAAAAACCATTCAGAGTATGGATTTTTGGACCTTGAAACCCTACTATTCGGGTACTTGGACCCTCTGGGAATGGGTAGTGTATGAGGTTTCTATATGAACCATAACAAGGAGGCCAAAAGTTTAACTTTTTGGAGGGGTTCAGAAGTCAGCCAAGGTTACCTGGCTCTCCACCCAGACCCCCGGGAGGATCCCAAAAGTAGATCCCTTAATGGGGGTTCCTATAAAGTACCCTGAGTGGTATAGGGCCCCAAATTAGGGGATCTACTTTCTAGATCCTCCCGGGGGTCTGGGCAAGCAGATCCTCCTGGGGGTCTGGGATACCACTCTTGTCCGCTCGCCCTCCTCCTGGTCCCGACAGTGCACATTTCGGTAGTTTCCAAGAATTCGGGGTACTTTATTTGGGAGTCCGTATGATAAGGACCCTACTATGTAGGGTACTATAAGGGCATGTATATGTGCAGCCATATAGGCCACGTACCACATGTAACATGCTCGCATGCCACCAGCATGCACCTATGTATGCACTGCAATGCAAACATCATGTCCTGCAGGCAGAGTCCATAGATTCTCTAGAAGTCTAGAGGGTCGCCATGGCCCAACGCCGAAATAAAGGCTATGATACTAACTACTTGGAGTTCCAGGTAAGCCCTAAACCCAAGAACATGATCAAATCATCGTTGTTGGTATGTCGACATCTAAGGGAGTTTCCGAAAATTCGGGGTACGTTATTTGGGGTCCTTATAATGAGAATCCTACTATTCAGGTTACTATATTAAGGTCCCCTAGAACTATATTAGGGTCCCCTATTTTCGGAAACTCCCCTATAACAAAGAAGGAATCAAAGACAGTCTTATGGTAACTTAAACCCTAAACCCTAAACTCCTTAACCACTTATACCCTAATACCCTAAACCCTAAGCCCTTATCAAACAAGGTCAGTTCTTTCTGGGAGGGCGGTGCCATCGAGCTTGCTATCGGAGGGGGTGGCCCTGCGAGGCTCATGCTTGGGGCTAACAAGATTTTTTTTGAGGTTTGGGGTTTTAGTGTTTTGAGTTTGAGGCTTTTTAAAGCTTCAGGGTTTATATAAAGATTTAGGGTTCTTAAAAGGGCCTAGGGTTACAGGAATATGAGTTTTAGGTTTTGTTTTTAAGGTTTAGGGTTAGGTTATAAGGCTTTTTACGGTTTAGAGTTAAAGGGTTTTGAGTTTTAGGGTTCAGGTTTAGGGTTTCAGGGTCCAGCCCGAAGCCCGTAGGCTCAGGGGATGATGGGATCTAGCTCAGGGTACGGGAGTTTGGGGCTTGATTGGTTCGGGTTTGTTTTAAGATTCCATTTGAGCTAAGGGTTTTGGGGTTTATCAGCTTGGTAGCAAGATGTAGGGATTCAGGTTCACAAAGCCTGATTCGGTCTGGGTGTTTGAGGAGAAAACCCAGTATATAGCCTAAACCACACACGCGAAGCTGCTCACCTCCTATGTGCCTCTTGTGAATAATCTGGCAGTCGAGAAGTCCGCCATCGTAGACTTTCGAACCCCGCACTACCCTAAACTAGACCCTAAACCCTAACCCTCCACTTCCCGAGGGGTTTGCAGGTTCGGGTTCGGAGCTTTGCGTTGGGGTGGGTTTAGGGTTGCGGTTGAGAGTTTAGGCTTGGGGTTTAGGATTGAGGGTTTACCTAGATCCCCCACCTCCCCCTAATACATTCTAAATACCCGCTATTTTAGACCATAAGGGCTCTACTGAAGGGCCATTGGGGGGTCCTGGTAGGGTTCAGGGTTTAGGGTTTAAGTTTGGAGGTTGAGGCTGGCTAATTCAGGTTCAAAGCCGGCCAACAGCCTTACTTAGCAGGGTGTTCGGGCCCAAAAGCCCTACCCTAAGGGTCCAAGTACCCAAGTATCAGGGTTTCAAGGTCCAACAACCGTTCAGAGTATGGATTCTGGGACCTAAAGCCTTAACTATTTGGGTACTCGGATTTTGTGGGTGAGGGTTTGGAGTTTGGGGTGTAAGGTTACTTGGAACGCAGAGCCTTAGGGGCAGTTATACTTGTAATCAACACCCACCTGTAAGTTGCCCATGTCAGCCGTTTAGGTCTTCATGGGTTTATAGATGTACCCAAGAGGGTCCATATACACTACCATTATGGAATTAGGTCCCAAAACCAGAATCTCAGAGCCCTACAGACCCCGAAGGCGTGACGCGCTTAAACCCCACTTGCCTTACCTCCAAACTTGTAAACCCCCCTGAACCAAAAGCCCTCCATGCAGAAACCATGCACCCGCAAAGCCTCGAGCCCCTACCTAGAGGGTCGGCGGACTTAGTAAGTAGGTAATAAGTAGACTTATAAGTACCCTAAAAGGGACCCTAATTGGGGTCATGATACTTATAATTCCTTAAAATAACCACTTACTAAGTCCCGCGACCCTCCAAGTACCTAGGGGTTCATACACTACCCATTCCCAGAGGGTCCATGTACCCAAATAGTAGGGTTTCAGGTCCCAAAGTCCATACTCTGGAAGGTTTTTGGACCTTGAAACCCTACTATTTGGGTACTTGGACCCTTTTTACCCTAAACCCTAAACCCTTATGGTACCCTTCATAGAACCCGTATGGTACCCTTAAAGACCCTTAAAGGAACCCTGTTGGTTACTTGGACCCTTGGAGATTTCTAGCCTTACCTAATTTTATGAAAGGCTGCAAGCATCGAAGCCTTCAGCCCAGACCCAAACCGGAGACCCTAACCTCCGTACCCGTGCTTAAAGGCTCATGGGACTTAGTAAGTAAGGTTATAAGTACCTTCATGGGGGGTTATAAATCATTATAAGTAGAGTTACCTTAATACCCTAAGGGTCCAAAGGACCCAACAATTAGGTACTTAGGTTTCGGATAGTAGTTATGTAAGTTACTATTTTGGAGAGTATATGATAATTAGGTACTTGGACCCTTAGGGATACGTATAACCCTAGACCCTTTAAGCACAGCCACCCTAGATCCGGTAGACCTGAAACGCAGACAGCCCAAATCCCTATCACCCCAAACAGCCCAGAGTGGGGCTTGTAGGGTTTAGGACCCTGAACCCGAAACCCTAAACCCTAGGCATTACATTCCGACTTTAGATCTCACAGCTAGACTTAGGTTTAGGGTTTAGGATTGATAGGGAACACTAGAGTCGTCGGGAACCCACGTCCGAGCAGGTTCAGCCGTAACTTCAACTTCCTTGCGGATGACTCCACTCAAGGCCGTCTCGTTGCAAAAGGGGACCTACCTAGACCCTCGAATGTAGTACCTCTTTGGATCACCTGTTTCATGCTTCGGATCCGACAACTAAGATAAAAAAAGTCGTTGTAGGTTGTATAGTATACGGCTTTAGAGCTTGGAGGGTTTTTTCTTGTAAAGGTCCGAGCACCTACAAATGAGGCATGTGAGTTTCGGGGTGCCGGTAATGTAGGTTCGCGTTTGGAGCAGCTCGTGATTGTCAGGTACGTGGAGCCTTGGCGCATGAGGGCTTGGTGTTTACAAATGTTGTTTAGGATCCGGGTTTTTTTTGGTGGTGAATTAAGTGTTTCGGGTTGTTTAACGGGTCTTAAAAGCGTTGAATGGTTTTTGCGGGTGCTTCATGGACTGTCACCCAGAGGGTCCAGGTACCCAAATAGTAGGGTTTTAAGTCCCAAAATCCATACTCTGGATGGTTTTTGGACCCTGAAACCCTGCTATTTGGGTACTTGGACCCTAAACCCTAAACCCTTATGGTACCCTTAATAGAACCCGTATGGTACCCTTAATAGAACCCCTTAAAGGAACCCTTTTGGCTGTCAGGGTTGGTGCAGAGTTCCGGGTTTCAGGGTGTTTGCTTGCATGGGTGTTGGGTGCAGGGTTTGTGGGACCTGGAGTCGCTGGTTTAGGGTTTAGGGCGTCTAGGCTTTAGGATTTAGGGGTTTAGGGTTTAGGGTATTTAGGTTTAGGGTTCAGGGTTTAGGGTTATTCAGAGGAACCCTTAACTTTCTTAAGTTGTTTATGCTGTTTGCAATATATTTTTTTAACGGGTTTTGATATTGTCTCCGTAGTCTGTTTTTGGTGTAGGATTGTAGTTTTTCGATACGAAGCTTTAACCCCAAAGCCTAAGCCCTGCCAAAGGCTCGACCTAGAGCAACTCGGCTCGGGGTCCGGCGGCATCGCCTAATGCCGAACAGCAGCCGCAGACAGAGACTCCAAAACCCTTTAATTACGGAATAGACCTTAAGTCTTATTTGGGTTCCCAGTATGATTTATATGTAACATTAAATTGTCATAAGAACCCCAAGCAAGATTTAAGCTATATTCCTCAATTAAGGGGGGTTTGAGTCTCTGGGCAGCGTGAGCCGTGCTCAAACTGGCTGAGTGAGCCGGGCTCCAATGCCCACCAGCAGTGGCAAACCCCAGAGACCCCTAAAGCCGTTTAGGGTTGGTTAGGGTTTAGGGGTTTGGGGTTTAGGGATTTAGCGTTCAGGGTTTAGGGGTTTCGGGTTCATGGGTTTAGGGTTTAGGGCTACAACCCCCCCCCNGTCTGGTTAGGGTTTGGGGGTGTGGGCTTTAGGGATTTAGCGTTCAGGGTTTAGGGGTTTGGGGTTCATGGATTTGGGTTTTAAAGAAACACCCCCCCCCCCCCACCCCCCCCCAAAAAAAAACAAAAAAGAAAGAACAAAAAAAATGACTGAAACATCGTTCAGAAACCCTAAGCAAGCCACAGAACCCAAGTAAAACGCAGCTTGGACCTTTGAAACCAATTGAGACCCTTGCAGGCAAATCCCGATGGAACCCCTTCCAAAACCTTACACAGAAAAGAAGTAGCCACAAATACTTCAACTAAACACTCCGAAACTCTAAGCCCTAAACCTCTAAACATATGGGTAGTTGTCACATTATGGTCCCTGTTTGGGTACCCTAAATAATAGGTGCCGTATTAGAATAGGGACCCAAAAAGGGACCCTAAGTTTGACAACTACCCATATATACCCCGAAACCCTAACCCAGAGGGTCCAGGTACCCCAAAAGTAGGGTTTTAAATCCCCAAATCCATACTCTGAATGGTTTTTGGACTCTGAAACCCTACTATTTGGGTATTATTATAAGGACCCCAAAATAAGGTACCCCTAATCTTCGGAAACTCCCATATATACCTCAAAACCCTAAGCCGTGGACCTGTCGAGGATGGCGGGACGGCGCGGAGCAGCTGAAGCCCTGGCTCCACCTGGCGGCAGAGGGCGACCAGCAGGTCTACGGGTTTCGGGTTTCGGGCTTTAGGGCCGGTTTATAGGGTTTTAGGGTTTACAGGGTTTATAGGGTTTATAGGGTTTAGGGTTTATAGGGTTTCGGGTTTTAGGGTTTATAGGGTTTAGGGTTGGGGGTGTTGGGCTTACCGGTTTAGGAATTTAGGGCTTAGGCCTTTCAGGGTTTAGGCTGCTTTGGTGTTTTTTCTCGACGGTTCTTGAAGGGTTTATTTTTGTGATAAAGGCATAGGGGCTTTGAGAATAGTGAAGTACTGTAGTACACTATGACTGTATAAGTGCTTTAAGGGCAGGTTGCTGCTTTTGTTATCTCGAACCCCTGTATGTAGTAGGTAAGTTAAGGGTTCCTACATTGTAATCAGTAGTGTAGAGTCTTGGATTTAAGAAACAGGTTGTAGGATCAAGGCTTCTGATTTCATCGGCGCTGTGTGGTAGGGGTTGCTCAGGAGTATAGGAGCTTCGGGATGTAGGTTTTGGGATAAAGCAGTAGAGTTGTGGGTTTCCAGATTGTACGATTTAGTTATTTAGGCCACCTAGACTCTGAACCCGCCGTAAACCCTAATCCCTTAACCCCAGTGTGGGGTTCTAGCTTCGGGACGGTACATAGCCGACCGCGGTGTATAGCAGCGGTTGGTTTGGGGTCGGTCGAGCTTCAATGTATTAGGTGTGGCACCAAGCTTTGCCACCCCCAGACTCGAAGCGCCCTCTTCGCTTACCCCCAAACCCTAAGCCCTAACGCTTAAATCCCAAACACAAGAAGTTACTAACCTATTGTTGTATTCCGGGTCAGGATGCCTCATAGACACTGGAAGCGCAAGCTCGTGCCTGTGAATTGCTGAATGTCATCGTTGGGAACTGCTCTGGCATGGGCTTCTGTCCACACAGGAACTTTTTCGAAAGTCGGGCAAGTGGCGGCACGGAAACGTTTACATACCTGAACATTTGTGTCGTCGGCGTAGCTTCTCCCAGGTTTGAGCTCTCAAATCGATCTGGAACGATCGGTGCTTGCTTTGTTTAACTTGCCTGACAATGTTCGCACAGATGATGCTGTGGTGCAAGCCGACGCATCGAAAGAGCTACCGGAGGCTTGCCAGCTACATAGGTCGCGCGGAGACTTCCCAAAGGAAAGACTTAAAGTGTTGTCCTCGGTGCTTTACCCATATGTATTAAATGTTTTATCCCGAAATGCCAGGCCCAAAGGCAGCCTGTGACCGGGCCTTAATAATTTGAATAGGGTTTTGGGATATATTATATTATTCCTATAATAAGGAACCACCAAAATAGTAGATGTATTTATAATCCTGGAGAAGAAGCCCCACATTTCAATTCCCCGAGGCATAGTCATGCGGACTACTGACACTCGAAAACTCTAAGCCTTAACCCTAACCCTAAACCCTATCAATCGAAATCCTGGCCCTAAACTTTAAATCCTAAACCCTACACTCCAACCCTAAACCCAAAACCCAAACCCTAAGCCTTGAAACCCCAACATAGCGACATTGGAGACGAACCTTAGGCGTAAAATCCCTACAGAACCCTGGGGATACACTAGATATCCATTTGGGATAGTTTCAAGTTGCCCTTATTGTTTAATTTAGAGCCTGAATTATAAACTCGACACCTAGTACAGGGCTGAGGGGATCAACCTCAAACTGCCTTAACCCTAAAACCCTAAACCTCAAAACTCCCAAGGATGAAAGCATGCTGTGAAGTCATCTGACCGGGGGTTTTGGTGGTTAGGCCTGAGAGTTTATGGGATTTTGGTAGACTTTAAGGGCTCTTAAAAAGGATCCGTTAGTACCCTCTGGTTGTTAGTTATTAGGGTTTAGGGGGCTAGGGGTTCAGCGATTTAGGGTTTATGGTTTCTGGTTTAGGCGTTGTTTTCTTAGCCTTAGTGTTCTGGAGGCTTAGACGTGTTTCGCGGACACCGAGCTCGCCCAGCTAAAGCTGGAATTGGCGGAGGCGAACCAATACATAGAACAAAGGGACATTGCTCTCGATGATCTTCGAGAGCAATCGCAGCTAATTGACAGAAAGTGAGAGGAATGGTCTGCATGCAGCATCGTGAATCCGGCCTCGAAGGTCGACGTGCTTCGTGGGTTGAACTTTTCTATCGACGATCGCCACAAAACTCAGAAGGCGTGCAGCCACCTCCTCGAGGAACTCGAACAAGCGACAATATCTCTGTATGTGCCAGATATAGAGAATGGCGACATGCTGGACGAGAATGTTCACGAGAGGATGCCCGAGCTGAATAGACTTGAATAGACACATCGCCCGAGCCACCATTGTCTTGAATCGTATCCCCTTTGGGGGTCCTTCTAAAGCGCAAACCTTACACTAACAAAGACATCAACGCAAACCCCGCAACCCCTTACAACAAAACACACATAGTGAAGACCCCTTTATAGCTATAGTTTACGGTTATACCGCATAGATAAGGGGTTTTGTAATTATCTGGGCAAAAGAACATCACCTCGCCTGGGGGATGGCGACCTTGGCAGATCATTGAAACACGATGTTCGTTTTGCGGGGTTCAAGGTGTAGGGGTCTAAGTGCAGGGTCTAGCCACAAGTCTTGAAGCCCGAGCGGGTTTTGATATTCCAGGGGTGTGTTTCGGTGGTGTAAGGTCTAAACAATGTACGGATCCGGGGACAGCTGACAGGACAAGGAAGCGGCAGCCACGATCAAGCTCAAGGCACTCGACTGAGCCTCAAGGTTAGAACTACCTAGACTTATAGACCCTACGAAGTATCTTTTTGTATTCTTACAGTACAGACATTTGCTTGATGCATCGTGTTTGTTCCTTGTGTTATCTATGGTCAACTTAAAACCCAAAACCCTATACCGTAAACCCTAAACCCTAAACCCAGACCTGGTAAACTATAAACCCCAAACCCCTAAGGGTCCAAGTACCCACATAGTAGGGCTTCAAGGTCCAAAAACCATTCAAAGTATGGGTTTTGGGACCTGAAATCCTACTATTTGGGTACTTGCACCCTTTTGGAACCCAACTGGGGGCTTCCGAAAATAGGGGACCCTAATATAGTACCTTACATACTAGGATCCTTATTATAAGGACCCCAAATAAGGTACCCCTAATTTTCGGAAACTCCCAACTGTTATCCGTCGGGGCAACATACCTCACGGCTTCGGAGGTCCCGAGGTTCAGTCGCTTCCGGGGTTTCGTAGGGGAATCGCAGATCCGAAGGCGTTGACAAGCTTCGGTTTAGGGTTTAGGCTTAGGTTTTAGGGGATTTAGGGTTTAGGTTTAGCCTTATCGTACCCTACCTACAGTCTCCATTGCAGTTCCTTGTTTTGGTTTATCGTTATTTTTTCTTAGGATCCTACAAAGAAACCGCCAACAAGGAACTACAAGGGAGACTCACATTTTTGAACCAGAAAGTCAGACCTTTTCCCACACTCCGTTTTCACATCATGCTTCGAACCTACCCCAAACCCTAAACCCCGTGCAAACACTTGAGATCTGCACCTCACCAACTAAGTATAGGGCTTTAAACAGTTACCAAGACCGATACTGGTCCTTAGGGTGGCTTAATCCAGTTGTAGTTTTCTCTGCCCCAAGACCCTAATAAAGGCTCGTATGTTTGTCCGACCAGATGGGTTACAATGAGAATGGGCAAGTAGGGAATTGGGGAATCGGACAGCGTGGAAGAAACTGCGGATGAGTGGCACTTATCCAGCATGCTAGACAAAGGGTCCTAAGTACTTTCTGTTTGAATGTAGGGTTTCTATCCTAGGAAATACATGTATGATTTGGGGAAGTATCCCCCATAATACCGCCTAGGACCTTTTGACTTTGGGCTTGTAGCCCCCACAGACCAGACCACCTAAACCCTAAACCCTAATCCGAGAATCCGACAACAAGAACCCCCAAGACTCCGAGCCCTACTTAAGGGGTCATGGTACTTCCCCTTTTTTTTAAAATATGTTTTCTATAAGGGCTCTGACAGGCTCCTTTAAAGGGATCTCTAAGGGTTCTATAAGGGTTCCTTTATATTAAAGGATCTGTATGGGTTGTATAAGGGTTCCTTTAAAGGGATCTATAAGGGTTCTATAAGGGGGCTTAGGGTTACTTAAAGGGTCATGGTACTTAGTAACTAGGGTTATGATTAAGGGTAACTATACTTATAATTTCTTATAACCCCAATTAAGGAAGTGCCATGGTCCTCCAAGTACCTCCCCCCTTCAACAAAGCATCACTACAAACAGTTTAGGGATTAGGGTTTAGGGGGTGTTGTCAGCCCTTATACGATAGGGGCCTTAATAATTACACAAGATTTTCGGGTGGCAATTATACTATATTTATCATTAGGAAGCCCAAAACGGTATTGGTAATTATTTTGGCCTCTATATTACATCCTAACGCTTAATTTGCGACCCTAAACTACCAAAGGGGTACTTTAGAGGAACCCCCTTACGATCTACTTTCTAGATCCTGCTGGAGGTCTAGGTATACATCCTAAGCCCTTTTTTGCCCTAATCTCGGAGGACCAAACCCTAAACCCTGAACCCTGAACCCTAAAAACCCTAATCTTGGAGGACCTGGCGGGCATCGTCATCCGGCCACCCTTCTACGAGGTTCCCGTCATCCCATACCTTCAGCAGGACCTTGCTTTTCCGGTGGGGAGGGTCCGGGGGCTGAGTAGAACCCTCAAGAGGATCTATAGGGGTTCTACAAGGGTTCCTTTAAAGGGATCTATAAGGGTTCTTGGAGGGCCCGGAAGACTTAGTAAGTAGGCAATAAGTAGACTTATAAGTAACTTATAAGTACCCCCACAGGGAGCCTAATTGGGGTTATGAGACTCATAAGTCTATAAAGTCACTACTTGCAATGTGCCCCGACCCTCCAACTAGGGTGTGGGGCTGAGGGTTTAGGCTTGAGTGTTTGGGGTTGAGGGGTTAATGTTCAGGAGTCCCGGTCACGTCCAATACCCTTCCCTAAGGCTCCACGTACCCATATAGTATATACTTAGGCCTTAAAGTACCTATGTAGGGACCCCTGTAATGCTTAAGTATCTACGGCTTATGAGGGAATTGTTGAAGGTTTTGGTTTAGAGCCTAGGCTGCAGGATCTAGAGCTGACAAGCCCAAACCTTGGACCCCTAAACCTTTAAACCGCAAACCGCAACCCCCAACCACCTAAATCTAAACCATCTCAATCCTCTACACTACGTGCACCCGGAAACCTAACCCCAAACCCCTAAACCATCTCAAACCCCTTTACCCTAAATACACCCCGAAACCTTAAACCCCAGGACACGCTGAAGCCGGGACGCTGGACCTTGTCACAGGTCGACCCGGGGTCCGGAGAGACCCTCGGAACGAACTTCGGTGGATCCTGTTTGGAGTTTGGGTTTAGCGTTTAGGGGTTTAGGGCTTTGGGGGTGTTTGGGGATATGGGGGGGGGTGGGGTGGGGTTTGGGCCTGGGTTTAGGGAAGCAGATTTGAGTGATGTAGGGTTTTGAGGTTATGGTTTCGGCGTTGAGGGTTGGCGGTTCAGGGCTAGGGTTCAGGTTGGGGTCTGCGATGTAAGCCCTCAATCATGAACCCTGCCTGGCCTTAAAACTCCTCAACCATGTGCTTGTCCTTACAGTAGTCTTCATGGAGGTTAGTAGGTGTGGGGTTTAGGGCTTTGGGTTCACACTTGGTGGCAGTGTCTTCATCATGGTCTATGCAGAAGCCTGAAGGAATCCTCATTATTGTTCAAATACTGTAACAACTGGGAAAACCGAATTCCAACTATGCAGGCCCCTGTATTTCAGCAGTTGTGCGGGGCTCGCAGTTTACAAACCCTGAGGGCCACTAGTGGGTTGTCAGGGTCCAAAAACTATTCAGAGTATGGATTTTGGCACCACTAAAACCCTACTATTTTGGTACTTGGGCCCTTAGGGAAATTATGAGACGACGAATGAAACTCTGCAAGCTCTACAGACGTGCCTCCTGCCGCCTGCCAGAACCCTAAACTCCAAACCCTAAACCCTCAAACCCCACATTTCTCCGTCTGCCTCCTCCTCCCCCTACCACGACCGCAGACACATAGACGAAGACGACTACTGCTACTGCTGCTGCGGCTGCCACGGCTAATGCCACTGCTCCTTTGACTGATTTTCCTCCTCCTGGTACCGCGGGTGCTGCACCTGCTGCTGCTACTGCTACCGCCACTACTACCACTACTGCTGCTGCTACTACTACTTCTACTACTACGACTACTACTACTGTACCACTACTAGTACTACTACTACTACTACTACTGCTACTGCTACTGCTACTGCTACTGCTACTGCTACTACTACTACTACTACTACTACTACTACTACTACTACTACTACTACTATTACTTCTACTACTACTTCTACTTCTACTTCTACTTCTACTTCTGCTTCTACTTCTACTTCTACTTCTACGACGAGGACGACGACCACCACCACCACGACGACGACGACCGGCGACGGCGACGGCGACCACGACCACGATCACTACTACCGATTACCACCACTCCCACTATTGACTGCTAGCGTTACTAACCACGACGACAACTTGCTACAGCTGCTACACACCGGTCCCACACATCATCACTTCTCCGGCAAAGGCATGCTGGGGAGGAAATCCACCTTCTGGCATCCGCCCCGGACAGGTTTAGGACTTATTCCTAGTTCCCTAAAAACCCTAAACCCTAAACCCTTAAAACCTAAAACCTTAAACCCTAAACCCCTAAACCTTAAACCCTAAACCGCGGCTCTTCGGACCATGTCTTTGGCAGCTAGGGCTTCTCGTGATACGTTTGCGGATTTCGCGTTGTCGATTTGTTTTGGATGCTCCGTGTTGCGGGTTTTTCGGATTTTGCCTTGGGGTTTCGAGTTTAAGGAAACTGCACGAATTTAAGGAAACTGCACGGATTTATAAGTGCGCCGGAATCCATCTGCATGACAATGTCCCCATAGACCTAACAACAATATGCCACAAAAGCCCGTAAACCCTAAACCCCCTTATATTAAAGAAGACCTACGCGCAAAACCCCCATAAAGAGCAAGTTCTCTAGGACCTTGACCGGAAGCCCTAGGGCTTTAAGGGGTTCCTACTGTTGATTATGTAAATCCTGCAATACCTTGATGACCCTAGACTACAGGAATTATGGTATATTCCTTATTATGGGTGATGCAGATTTTTATCATCAACCGTAGTAGGGTTCATAGGGGTACCATTGGGGTTTGGGGTTGAGCGTACAAGGGTCCATGTGCTCATATATAATGGGTTCCTTTATGAAGGGGCTCTGCAAGGGTTTCTCAGTTCTGTGAGGGTCTTCAGGTTTTAGGGTTTGGGATCTGGGAGGTTTAACAACGCCTTGTAGCCCCACCCTCACAGAACCCTTAGTGGAACAATTTGCAGAACCCTAAATCTAGCACTCCCACCCGCGTCACAAAACATATGAAGAACGCTAGTGGTGTTCAGTACTGGGTTGTAATTAGTCGTTGTCACTACACAGAAGGATTCTGGAATTAATGTCTCAGAAACAAGCACGACCGCTAATCTCAGGAAAGATTTATGCGTGATTTCATTAGTTTCGGGTTTCAAGCTACAGGTAGCGTGAAAGTAATCGAATTCCCGAAGATAATAAGAAGATCCACTTTGTGATGTTTCAGCCATGGATTTCACTTGGAGGCCTAGGGGACTTAGTAAGTAGGTTATAAGTCGGGTTGTATTTGGGGTACCTCCATTTAGGGTACTTATATTTCCACTTACAACCCTAAGCCCTAACCCTAAACCCTAAACCCTAAAACCCTAAACCCTAAACCCTAAACCCTAAAACCCTAAAACCCTAAACCCTAAACTCCTAAAGCCCCAATACTAAGACACCCTTGGGCCTCTAAGCAGGGCTGAGGCAGAGGCGTGCGAAAAGCAAAGCCCCCAAAGATGCCTCTTTGGCTCAGAAACGCCTGAGGAACACGCTAAGGCCACCGGTTTAGGGTTTAAGGTTTAGGGTTTAGGGTGTAAGGTTTAGGGTTTAGGGTTTAGGGTTTAAGGTTTAGGGTTTAGGGTTTAGGGTTTAAGGTTTAGTGTTTAGGGTTTAAGGTTTAATAATGGGGCCTAAAGAATTACCTATACTATTTTGGGGGTTCCTTATTATATTTGTAACATTATAACGGGCCCCAAAGCCCTATTCTAACGATTAAGGCCCCTATATCAGGG
Organism: Symbiodinium sp. clade A Y106; assembly: GCA_003297005.1. Taxonomy (NCBI): domain Eukaryota; class Dinophyceae; order Suessiales; family Symbiodiniaceae; genus Symbiodinium; species Symbiodinium sp. clade A. The sequence continues at coordinate 55,198 of BGNK01000958.1, read as the reverse complement.
TTTAGGGCTTATAGGCTCTAGGGTTATCCTACCACTTGGAAGCATCAGCTGACCAAGCGCTCCTGTGAGAAGCGTAGACCTGTCCAAGGCTCCATGTACCCATATAGTATATACTTAGGCCTTAAAGTACCTATATAGGGACAGCTTTAAGGCTTAGGTATCTACTATGAGCCTTTGGGCCTGTCGTGCCACCACCGAGCCGCTTGGACGGCCTGAGGAAGTCGGGCCCTCCATGAATTTCATTCCTAAACCCCTTTTGGGATATAAGGGATCTATAAGGGTTCCTTTAAATTTAAAGGATCTATAAGGGTTCTATAAGGGTTCCTTTAAAGGGATCTATAAGGGTTCTATAAGGGGGTTAGGGTTGCTCTAAGGGTCATGGGACGTAGTAACTAGGGTTATAAATACAGATAAGGTAGCCACACTCATAATTACTTAAAACCCCAATTAAGGGACTCTTAGCCCTACTGACTAAGCCCTGAACTCTGGCATCAGGGTGGGAGCGCATTTTTTTAGGGTTTCCTAGTTCCTTAACTATACTAGAAGTAGCCCCAAAAACGTGTTCGAATGATTGAGGCCCCTATGTAAAAGTACGAAGGTGCATACAACTATACGAGAAGTACACCAAGACTGTTTGAGAAATACGGCTGATAGTTTGAATCCTGCATTACCTTAAGGACCCTAAACTTTGGGAATTATGGTATACTGTATTCCTTCTTATGGGTAATGCAGGATTTTTGTCATCAGCCGTATTAAGGCATCTAAAAGTACGAAGGTGCACCATGAGACTGGAAGTTCGAGCTTGGAGGCCCGGCTCTTCAGATTTTGGGGTCGCTTTGTATCCCTTTGGACAGGGCTTACGGGTTTTAGGTGTAGGGGTTTAGGGTTTACTGTAGGGGTTTAGGGGTTTAGGGTTTAGGGCTTACCTCGAGCCGAAAAGACCTACCTTTGTTAGAAGAGCTATATATAATAGAACCATAGTGAGGAACGCTAAAAACGTGGGTCTTTTCAGCTACAGGTAGGGCGTTTAGCAGTTAGGGAAGGGCTCCAGTACTTCAAGTTCCTATACTTTAAGGGTTCTTGTACTTCAAAGGCGGCACCTGTACTTTAGGGACTTTAGGGGTTCCTTTATAGGAATTCGATCCTTTTTTGGGGTTTTGGGCTTGGGATTTTCTGGAGCTTGGGCTTGTGCTTGAGATGTTTAGGGTTTAGAAATAGGGTTTAGGGTTTTAGGGTTTAGGGTTTAGGGTTTGGGGTTTAGTGTTTTAGGGTTTTAGGGTTTAGGGTTTAGGGTTTGGGGCTTACAGTCCAGCCTGCAAGGGTCATATAGAGAGTTAGGTAGGTAGATAGATAGATGGGAGTTTCCGAAAACAGTGGTAACCTAAATAGTAGGTTACCCCAAACTCAGGTACCCCTAATTTTCGGAACCTCCCATATTGGGATTGCAGGTTTCAGGGTTTGAAGGGTTGGTGTTTCCGGGGTGGGTTTCCGTTTGGGTGCTCGAGTAGTTTCCTGAAGGGTCCTTCAAGAGTTCTAGGACGGCCTAATACAGGGGCCTTAATAATTACCAATACTATTTTTTTGGGGGGTCCTTATTATAGTTATAGTATAAGGCGGGGCGAACAAGACTAGGGTTCAGTGTTTAGTGAAGGCCTAGGGCTTACGAATTTTAGGTTTTAGGGGTGTTTGGCGTTGAGAGCCTTCACTTTTCTTGTCACTTCTTGCGAACTTCTTCCGGGCAAACGGTTGAGGGTGCCTACATGACAAGGGCAATACTAGTCAGAATTGGGTTTGGGGGTATAGGGTTTAGCTTCGGGGTTTCAGGGCTGACGGTTTTAGAGTTTACGAGTGTTCGTCAAAGAGAAGCGCAACAGACCGACACGGTGTGCAAAAAGAGTTAGTAGATGCCTCACCTCATCCACAAGTTTGAATCCACAGCCCCACACCCTTCCCACCCTGAACCCCTAAACCCAGCCTGTAACTCTTAAACTTAAACCTAACAGCAGCACGAATATAGTAAAGTAAGCATAAAAGTCCTTTCAGCCAGCCTTCACGACGAAGCTAAACCCCTAAACCCTAAGCTCTAAACCCTCAACCCCTAAACCCCTATACCCTAAACTAAGCCCCAAACCCTAAGTCCTAAACCCTTAAGCCTTTAAACCCTAAGCCCAACAACTTTGAAGCCCCAACAAGGCTCCCCAAAGCCCCAAAAAGTTTTAGGGTTTAGGGGACCTCGGAAGGTGCAGAAGGTCATCAACGGAGTGCCGTGAACTTGGCCAGTTCAGCTGTTTAGGGGTTTAGGGCGTTTCGGGTGTAGGGGTTTAGGGGTTTTGGCTTTAGGCTTTTCCAGGGTCTCAAGTGCTTTTATGGTAGGAGGTTTGCTTTTCAAAGTTAGTGAATATCAGGAAGTACTGCTATGCGTTCAGATCAGCGGGAGTATACACCGGAAGACTTGCACCTTAGGGCGATGTCGAGGTTGCTGTATGTAATCAAGCCTGACCCCAAAGCTTAACATAACCCCATCCTGTGGCGAGAGCTGTGTTATGCAGAGTCCATACACACTACCATTATGGAATTAGGGCACCAAAACCATAATAGGCATGGTCTGTTGACACCTAAATTCTCTATTGGTAGGATATATGGATCCTCGGGGTTAAGTTTAGGTTAGGTCTCAGGGGTTGGGCTCACCACGCGAGCTTTTCGCACAGTTTGCTACTTCCGTACAAAGCACCAGGCCTTTGAGTACGAGCAAGGATTCCGCGGCAAGATGGCCTCGGGGTCGGCGATGCAGAATACGGATTTCGAGCTTTTCGCTTTGCATGCGGTGGGTCAACCTCACCATATTCTTGCAGATGTTGGATGTCGGGTCTCCCTAAACTCAAGGGCTAAACCCGCGCTTGTTGTTACATCCCCACCCCTAGACCCAAACATGCAAACTCCAAGCCCACAGGCTCCTGAAAACCTCGAATCCCTTACAGAAGCCTTAAGACCTAAGTTCTACAGAAAGTTTCAACACAAAGTGCACCTAACTCCCCTCAAAAACCCCTATACCCGAACCCCTAAACCCTAAACCCCAAAAGCCCTGAGCCTGAGCGCTGAGGGTGGAGGACATCCGACATGCAGGTGCGGAGACCCAGAGCTACCCAGACCCCGGGAGGATCGGGGGACTTAGTAAGTAGGTAATATTTCCCCTATTGGGCTTAAGAGGATCTTATTTACTAATATTTTTCAAAAGCCTTAAAAGCCCCACCTAGTATAAGTACCTTAACGTAAGATTGGGTTTATGATACTTATAAGTCTATAAGATAACTGCTTACCAAGTCGCCCGACCCTCCAAGCTGGGGAGGATCTTAAGAAATGGATCCCTCAAAGTGGGTTCCTTAAAGTGATCTTTCTAGGGATTTAGGGTTTACAGTAAATCCCATAAAGTTGGAAACCGGATTAAGGCCAAATAGTGCTGGGATTCCCTATACATTACTCTTAAGGATTGAGGCTATGGGGTTTCCAACTTTTGGCGGTAATGGGTTTTTAGACCCCCGGGAGGATCTACGAAGTAGCGAAAACATTGGCTGCACATATGGCAGGACAGTGCATTATGATCACGAGAGATTCGACTGGAATGGTGTACGCCTCTCGTGTGCAGAAGGCACCGTGTTGATCAGCTGATGAAGGACGCAGACTTTTCACAAGATCATGATTTATTGGACGACTATCTAGTTGAGATCCCGTCGATGTGGGCAGCGGTATTGCTGATCTCGGCACTTTGAAGCTGGCCCACGAATATACCGCTCAGATCATTGAGAATGACAACTACCGCGACTGGAAGATGATGGAAGCACCAAAGACAGGTTCACGGCTTGCAAATGATATTTTTATTATTAGTATTACGGGGGGTGGGTTAGGGCTTTAGGGATTAAAGGTTCAGGGTTGTGAGATTTAGAGAACGTAGATACCCTAGTTAGGGGCCCTAACTACTCAAGGCTCTTTGTAAGAAGCCCCCTTGAGGGATCCAACTACTTGGATCCTCCCAGGGGTCTGGGTAGTAGACTAGGTAGCCTTTAACCTTTTTGGTTCTCTCCAGCTTACCCCATACTGTAGCCCGCAGAATCCTTGAGATCCTTATCAACCTTCGGTTTTACGAACGTCGTCCCATCGATCAAAGTACGCCCTACTTTGCTTTCGGGATCTAGAGTCCGACAATTTCTTGAATCCTTGATCGTCCCTCACGTCAGAATCCTTACGATTCGTATCGTATCCCGCACGTCCCTTAATATCTTAATAGACGTATCCCGCACGTCCCTTAATATCTTAATAGACGTTTGGGGGTTCAGGGTTTAATTGTTGGGGGTGTAGGTTTTGGGGTTTAGGGTATAGGGTTGAGGGTTCTACAACATCGAGCCTGTAATTTTGGGAACCTATACTACTGAAAGGTACTTTACAGGAACCCCTTCAAGGGCTCCTTTAAGGGTTCCTTTACGGGCTCCTTTCAGGGTTCCTTTCAGAATTCCGTTTTAAGACCCGAGACCCCTAAACCCCTAAACCCCTAGACCCCTAAACCCCTAAACCCTACACCCCTAAAGCCTACACCCTAAACTCTTAAACCCCTACACCCTAAACCCTAAACCCTTTATCCCTAAACCCTAAACCCTAAACTTAAAACCCTAACACCCTAAAACTCTAAACCCTTTATCCTAAAACTCTCAACCCTTTATCCTAAAACCCTAAACCCTTTAAGGATCCTCCCGCGGGGTTCTGGGACGCCCCAGGTCACATCGACCGGCTGAAGCAGACCCTGAGGTGTCAGTTTTTGGGTTCAAAATTAGGGTTTTAGGGGTTTTAGGGGTTTTGGGCTTTAGGGGTTTTGGGTTTTAGAGGTTTAGGGGTTTAGGGTTTAGGGTTTAGGGTTTTAGGGGTTTAGGGGTTTTTAGGGAGCTTCAGGGGTTTAGGGTTTCAGGGTTTTAGGTGGGTTTGGGGGTTTAGGGTGTAGGGGTTAGGGGTTGTAGGGGTTTAGGGTTTTAGGTTTATGGGTTTGGGGGTTTAGGGTTAGTTGTTTAGGGTTTAAGGGTTTAGGGTTTTGGGGTTTAGGGTATAGGGTTGAGGGGTTGATCGAACCTGTAGGGGTTTGAATACTTCACAAACATCCCCTTGGCGTTCCCTGTCTCATGCGGCAATTTGCCCCGGCAGCGCCGGCTTTTGAAGCATAATATAGGGGCCTTAATAATCAGAATAGTGTTTGGGGGTATATTATACTATAATGGCAATAAGGAACCCCCAAAACCCTATTCTAATTATTACAGTAAGGGCCCTATATTATAGAACCCTACTATAGATCCCTTATAGTCCCCTTTTAAAGGCCCTATTCTAATTATGAAGGCCCCTACATGACACGGTACAGGACGGTTGCCTCACCAGCAATAGTCGGCCTTCGTGTTTCAACACCTGACGGGACCAACTTCCAGGTTTGGTTTCTCTGGGCTTTGCAGTACCATGCTTCAATACTTTTTTGGGGACCTGTTACTTAAAGGGGACAGTTATAACGAAAAATCCATACTTTTTTATCCTTGGTTACTTCAAAGCTCAGTTCTGGAATTGTCGGGGAGGTTGTGTTGGGCTATTCTCGGGCTACTTACAGCCTAACGTTGGTCATATTCTTGAAAATGCAACTATGACCTACCGGTATGGAACTACTCTGGGGATTTATAAAACTATATAGGGGGCCATCTGTAGACAGTTACAGTATGTAGCCCGAACTCCAAGTCGGGCCCAAACAAGTTTCGCGGTGTGTATACATCTAATATCATATCATAGCATATCATACCATAGCATACATACATATTAATATATATATATATACATATACGTATGTATGTATGTATGTACGTATGTATGTATGTGTGTATGTGTATGTATGTCGGTATATCTGTATGATTCTGTATGTACGTTTGTGACCTCTCATAGATGTATGCACACTTACATACATACCTACGTGCATAGTTACTTACAGATAATATATTGCCTTGACATAACTACTTGTCGTCATGCCTTGTGGTGACTGTTCCTGGGTGGGGCGGGGCAGTACCAAAAACACAGGGTTTCGGCGACTTCGTCGGCGCAACAGTTCTTGTTTCCATAACCCCTCAATCCTACCTTTTTAGGGTTCCTTATTATGATTTCCTTATGTCAGTCTTTACAAAGGTAGGTTATTCCGGGTTAAGGTAAACCTAAACCCTTAACCCTTGGCCCGAATCCCCTAAGCCCCTAAACCCTAATTCTTGTTGTTCGTTGCCGGTTGAGGGCTCCGTGCATGTCTCGCAGGGCTTCTTCTCTGTAGCTTGGGTTGAGACATCCTAAATTAAACCAGAGGCCCTAGTTATCTTGTCTGAAACCGCGATTTGGATGCAGGTTCACACTGGATGACACTGAGCCTGGCATGCAAGTAAGTCGATGTTAAAGATTCGGTAAACCCTAAACCCTAAACCCTCAACAGTTGTTTCGTGCTTTGTTGCTTTGTTAGGCGGGGAGGACGGGGGGGTGGTGTCGGGCTTGGGTTTCAGGGTTTAGGATTTAGGGTTTAGGGTTTAAGGATTTAGGATTTAGGGTTTAAGGGGAGTTTTCTTTTTTTTTGTAGAAAGCACTTGCCCAAAGCTTCAAGCCCTAACTGGGCCGAAACCCTTCGGAGGCTGTCCAGGCTGGATACTTGGAGGGTCGGGGCGATTAGTATGTATTGTTATCTTGTAGATTTAACAGCACTACAAAAGAGACCCTTATTTTGGGATTCTGACAAGCTTTACAAATTTACTACTTTGTAAGTCCCCCGACCCCCTTCAAGTAATGGTTTGGGGCATTAGGTTAACACAGAGCCTCAGGAATCGGTGTGCACGGGGTCATGCACCTTGACATGTTGTCCTGCTTGCATGGATATAGAAAACAAGAATTTAAGAGGGATCCTTCCACTTGTTGTATTTTTACTCCGCGTGTGTTTGCATTTACTAGGGGCTTAAATAATTACCAATAAAATTTCCGAGGGTCCTTATCATAGTTATAGTAATTATGGCCCCTGCATTAGTTCCTCCCAAGCATCTGGCTACCTTTCTTCCGAGAAAAGTGAAGGAAGGCCTGAAATGTCGGCTGAGCAACCTCAAGAACTCCCAAACCTTGCAGGCGCTTAGACCCTGAACTATATAAGAGAGTTTCCAAAAATGAAGGGGTACCTTTTTTTGGGGGGTCCTTATAACAATGATCCTGGTAGTATATTAGGGTCCCCTTATTTTCGGAAACCCCAAAACTACCCTGAAGCCCCAAGACAGCTAAACCTCGAGCCAGAAAGCCCAAAAACCTACAACCCCCACAAGAACTAAACGCCCATCCCCATACCCTAACGCCAACCTTAGACCCTAGACCCTAGCAGCCCCTCAAGATACTGAGCCGCACTGAACTCCAAGCCCTAAACCCTGCCAGAATCCTTAAAGGTCCAAGTGCCTAAATGGTAAGGTTGCAAGGTCCAAAACCCATCCAGGGTATGAGCTTTGGGACCTGAAACCTCACGTAGCTAGGCCCGAAAGTACCTAAATAGGAACCCGTTTAAGGCCGAAGTATATACTGTACGGGAATACAGGGGTCCTAAAATACTTCCTTACTAAGTCCCCCGACCCTCCGAGTATACCCCAAACCCTACGCCCTAAACCCTGAACCCCTTAACCCTAGAAGCCTATAGATCCCTTTTAAGGAACCCGTTTAGAACCCCTATAGACCCCTTTAAAGGAACCTTATCTTACCAATTCCTAAACCCTAAACCCTAAACCCCTAAACCCTAAACCCCTAACTCCCCGGCTCAGGACTGGACCGGGCAGGTACGGAATTTGGGCACTTCGATGCTGGGGGCCAAGCCGTCCCGTAGCCTGGGTTTCGTGGGTCTGGGGTTTATTAGGGACCCAAAAAGCACATAAGCATAAGCTTTTTATGGGGATATCCCTACCTTATTGGGCTTCATTATAAGGGGGTTTATATGGGATATCCCTATCCTTATTTTTGCTTATGTGCTTTTTTGGGGCCCTAGTTTAGGATTTTGGGGTTTAGGGTTTAGGGGTTTGGGGTTTAGGGTAGATAGGGTAGATAGGGCTTTAGGGCTTTGGGTCTTCTGAAGTTGAGGCCAACAATAATCCTAGCTACTGCTATGGTGGATGCTTGCCCAAATCATAATCGTTACTAATGATATAGACAGCCTACATTCTCCTGTATACAAACTTAGGACCCTTTGGGAGGGTATAAGACTCGGCCGTTGTCCATGTTTTGGGGTAGGATGAGATCTTATCCTACTTCAAGATTTGCCGCTCTATGATTGGATCTTTTGAGGGGGTCGTGCGTGACATCAGCAAGATGCAAAGCTCCCAACACACCACACCCGACAAATCCTAATCAAGATTTCGGAAAGATGCAAGACATGGATCCCTGAAAGGGTTTCTTATATACGGTAGTAGGTTTTAGCGTATGCGAGACTAAATTAGATGTTCTAATTACTTTCTACTGTAGATCCTCTCGGAACTGGGAGATTCCTCCCTCATTTCGGTTCTGCTGAAACCTGAGATTGCAAACGAGCACTCCCAACTTAACCTCTTTTCGGCCAAGCTTCAGCAGAATGCTTTCGACAACGGGAAGCGTGCAGCTGCTGAGTACGATTTGCTGCAGAAATTCACGAAGGCAGCTTTTGTGCAATCCCAAGAGCAAGAGCTCAAAGCAAAGGCCGAGGAAATGGCACGTTTGCAGTTTCCCGGCAAAGTGATGGTCGATTCCCACGTTTCATTATGGTACCGAGCTTGCACAGAGAGCTATGCTGAGCGTCGCTGCATGCACGCTGACAGCTCATACAGCGTTTACTTCGTGAACTCACCCCTACCGAACCCTTCTCGGGCCCTCGCACGACCCCTGTAAAAATCGCATAAGCATATAACGCCTTTCCAAGATCCATTCAAAACCCTTCTGTCATCTTGTTAGATCATATTAGGGATCCTACTATAATTTAAGGAATATTCCTTTATTAATGGATAATATTATTAGAATCCCCTAAACCCTAAACCCTATATAGATCCCTTAAAGGAACCCTAGGTGTTCCTTAATTAAGGGATATGGGAGTCCCTGTATTCTTCAGCAAAAATTAAAGCGTCGGTCGCGAGGCCCCTGCTGCGCGTGGTCAGCCTCGTGGACAATCGTCCGCTGGGGCCTCGGACCAGGTTTAGGGTTTAGGAGTTTAGGAGTTTAGGGTTTAGGAGTTTAGGAGTTTAGGGTTTAGGAGTTTAGGAGTGTAGGGTTTAGGGTTTAGGGGTAATCGGGTAGGGTTTAGGGCTTCGTGTTAAGCTTGTTCTTGTTTTATGCTTGAGAGAATGGTGGCTTACTTGTATTGTTTTCACCTGCGTGGTTGATTTTTGTGCGCTCATTCATTTTTTGTCGGTTCATGTTGTTTTGTTTTGTTGTTGGTACTTTTAGGTCGGGTCTTCCTGCTTCTTTTGGACAAGAAGCTTGTGCTTAAAGTCTGGCTTAGGGGGTTTAGGGCTTGCGGCATTTACTAAACGGGTTACTATAAAGGTTTTGTTTTCATCAAGTGTCCTCTAAAGGTTTTTTGCGCTTGGGGCGTTCAGTTTGCAGGTTGTTGCCACCCTTAGCCGGAGCCTCTGAACACTCTGATCTATGCCTCCTATTACCATACCCTCGCTAAACCCCATGCTAAACCCTACATACTGCTGAACCCTACATAGCCTGCCGGTCAGTGTTTCGGTGCACAGGTGTTCGTCCACCACCGGTTTTCCGTACTGCTCGAAATGAAACCCTGACCTGCAATAAAGGGCCCTAAGGGTGCAAAAGACCCAATAAGCAGGTACTTGTGTTCATGTATGTCAGTGTTTTGGGCGAGTATGATCTTATTATTGAGTACTTGGACATTTAGGGTAAGGAGTGTACTAGGTCACTAGGTATAATCATACCGTTAAGGCTCGCAAAGAACCGGGGCCTCAGAGAAAAGGGCCTGTAAAAAAACGAAGCGCAACTCGACATCTTAGCAGTCTCAGCAACTTAACTTAAATTAAGCTACCATCATCAGATGCCTCGTATTTGATGGTAACATATGTTAACTTTACTTAAGTTCCGTTGCAATAGCCCGCCCTGGAGCGAGGGGTGTAGAACGGTAATATAGGGGCCTCAATAACTGGCTATACTATTTGGGTGGTTCCTTACTATGATCCAAAACCCTATTCTAATTGTTCACGCCCCTATATTACTTACGCATTCAACTAGCTGGGTCGTCTGTTGTTTGCTACAGTTCGTATTGCGGGCTTACTGTTGTTCTCTTGTTTCTTGCGCAGTTGTCACTACATTCCACTGTTTTCACCTGTGCGTGCGATGTCTACCGTGATCACTGCTCATTGAACTGCCTGTTTGTTGAAGTACTTCTACAGCTGTGAATGCGTCAGGTAATGGCCCAAGCAATCATCAGACTATCGTTTGGATTCGAGGGACTGCCTGTTCAGTGTTTTGTTGTGCCTCGCTAGGTGGCTCTTTAGTGATCGAACGCATTACGGCTCGAAGTACTTCAATCTTGATAATGAAGGCTCTTCTATTGAACACTATAGATAGTCGCCAAGCCTGCAAGCTTGAACCAACCCCAATGGTACCACTAACCCAAGACCTCAGCTGATTGTTGAAGTTCCCAATACAACATCCTATGAAACCTTCCAGAATCCTCGAAACAAAAATCTGGACACCCTCCTTCCTTTGGCAGACCCAGAGAACTAAGCCAGCAAGGTACGCTGGCCATTCCAGGGAACCCTAGATGCAGACCTTTTGTTTCGGCTCGAGCCACAAAGCGGTTTAGGGTTTTGGGGCTTAGGGCAGCTACTGTTGATGATATAAATCCTGCATTACCTTAAGGACCCTAAACTATGGGAATTATGAGATATTCCTCATTATGGGTAATGCAGGATTTAGATCATCAACCGTATCACGTTGCCATTGGACCTACAGCTTGCTGCATACGTCCACAAAACCCCGGAATGGCAGTTCAAACCCTAGCTGGTGCCTGGAAGCCGTGTCGCATGAGCTCTCAATGCCGTATAATGTAGGAACCTGATTAGGAAACCCTGGGCCTATAACCCCAAAACAGTAGGATTCATATAAGGAACCCAAATAAAGGCCCAAGGTTTCTTAACCAGGTTCCTAGATTACCACAGACCACCCTAAACCCTAAACCCTCTGTTCGACACGCCAGGGCGAAGTACTTCAGCGGGCACTGGCACGAGGCCTTGTTTTGTGACAGTCTCCATAGCTACAGCCTACATGGGGGGGGGGGTTCCGATTAGGGGTTTAGGGTTTAGGGAATAAAGTACCCTAAATAGTAGGATCCTCAGGGCCACAAGCCAAGTTTCCCCTTATTTTCGGAAACTCTCATGTAGTTGGCGGTCCCGGGAACCAGGATAGGCTTCCTCTTACAGGATCCTCAGAGGTTACTACCAGGGTTCAGTGATGTAGGGGCCTTCGTAGGAATAGGGTTTCGGGGCATACTAGACTACGGCTATAATGATGTATACTACAGTAACTACCCAGACCCCCGGGAGGATCCAAAAAGTAGATCCCTTAATGGGGGTTCCTATAAAGTACCCTTAGTAGTATGGGGCCCCAAATTAGGGGATCTACTTTCTAGATNATCCAAAAAGTAGATCCCTTAATGGGGGTTCCTATAAAGTACCCTTAGTAGTATGGGGCCCCAAATTAGGGGATCTACTTTCTAGATCCTCCCGGGGGTCTGGGTATAGTCTAGCTATCATGAGGGGCGCTGCAGAATGGACTGCTACTTCTTCAGGCTTCTGTTTCTCCTGGGGCGTTGACGCTTCAAGGGCCGTCAGGCCCTACGGCTCCATGTACCTAACCCCAAGGGTCCAAGTACCTAATAATCATATACTCTCCAAAATCCTAACCTACATAACTACTATCCTAAAACCGAGTACCTAATTATTGGGTCCTTTGGACCCTTGGGGTAATATAGTGGCCTTCATAGTTACTTATAAAAACTATGTTGGGGGTTCTTTTTTAGAATTGAAGGTACAAGATACTTAATTATGCTGTACCATAGTTACCTATAAAAACTAATTTGGGGTTCCTTTTTAGAATTATACCCCCCCCCCCAAAGCCCGATTGAAATTATTAAGGCCCCTGTATTGCCTTGAGCTACCAACCTACTTTCTGTGGGTCGCCATACATTCCATATTAGGGACTCATAGGACCCGACAACAGCGTTTGTTATGGTAGCTTCCCAGACCCCCGGGAGGATCTAGAAAGTAGATCCCCTAATTTGGGGCCCCATACTACTAAGGGTACTTTATAGGAACCCCCATTAAGGGATCTACTTTTTGGATCCTCCCGGGGGTCNCGGGAGGATCTAGAAAGTAGATCCCCTAATTTGGGGCCCCATACTACTAAGGGTACTTTATAGGAACCCCCATTAAGGGATCTACTTTTTGGATCCTCCCGGGGGTCTGGGTTAAGGTATATAGATTAGTATAGACTTAGGCCTTGAAGTACCCAAATAGGAACCGGCTTTATATGGGAGTTTCCGAAAATCGGGGACCCTGAAAAAGTACCCTAAATCGTAGGATCCTTACTATAAGGACCCCAAAATAAGGTATCCCCCCAATTTTCGGAAACTCGGTATATGGAGCCTTAGGGTGGGTTTCGGGGAGTTTGGCGATTTAATCTTTTAGGGTTTAGGGTTTAGGGTTTCGGGGAGTTTGGGGATTTAAGGCTCAGGTTTTGGTGTATGTGGGGATGTAGGGTCTGGGCTTTTGGGGCCTTCCGGGCTTCGGGTTTTAAGGTTTGAGGGTTTTAGGGCTTAAGGGTTCAGGGTTTTAGGGCTTAGGGGTTCAGGGTTTAGGGTTTGAGGGATTAGGGTTTAAGGGTTCAGGGTTTAGGGGTTTGAGGGTTTAGGGCTTAGGGTTTAGGGTTTGAGGGTTTAGGGTTTCGGGTTTTAAGGTTTAGGGTTTAAGGTTTAGGGTCTGTCCAGGGTTTAGGGTTTGAGGGTTTAGGGGTTCAGGGTTTAGGGCTTGAGGGTTTTGGGTTTAAGGGTTCAGGGTTTAGGGCTTTGGGTTTTAAGGTTTAGGGTTTTTGTTCAGGGTTTGGAGGGTTGGGGGATTGAAGCTTGAGGGATTGTTTTATACAGGGTTTCGGGGGGGGGGGGGGGTTGCGGCTTTCAGGTTGATGGGTTTTGGTGCTTTTGGGATTTGCAGATTCGGGCATTTTAGGCTTAGGGCTTTCGAAGAATTTAGGAGGTTTAAGGTTCGTGATTTGTGTTTAGGGTTTAGGCTTTAGGGTTTAGGGTTTAGGGTTAGCGAATCTCGAGCCAGTACTTGCTTGAACTTAGGATGAAGGGTTAAGTTAGGCACCTGAATAGTTAACAATACTATGCCTGAGGGTTCCTTCTTGTTCTTGTAGTCGTGCTGTAATCAACCCCGAAACCCCATTCTAAATAATCAGGCCCTATGTATCATGCAACCTCTACCGTCTTCCTTATAGAACCAGTCGCAGAAGCTGAAAGGAGTCCCAATTCCCCTATAAAAGGTTAGTAGAGGCCCGGGGAGACGAAATTGATCCTGCAGTGAGCAGGAAGACCCCTTTGTGCTCCTGCCGGCATTGACTTTCCAGCCACTTGCAAAGCATCGCAGCCCAGACCCCTGGGAGGATCTAGCAAGTAGAACCCTTAGTTTGGGACCCTATACTACCAAAGGCTATCTTACAGGAACCTCCTGAAGGGATCTACTCTTGGGATCCTCCGAGGGGGTCTTGCAAAGCGCCACCAGGTCCTGTTTAGTTGCAACGTTGACGGGTCTTTAATCCCAGAAGGTTCATATACACTACTATGGAACTAGGTCCCCAAAACCATAATAGGGATGGTCTTTTGCAACCTAATCAATAATGGTAGTATATGTGGACCTTCTGGGAATGTGTTCGCGTTCTGGGGTCTAGGAGTTTACGGAACCCGAAGCTCTAAACCCTAAACCTTATGCCTTATGCCCTTCACCGATGCAGGGTTGCGACTTATGGTTGCGAAGGCCAATTGCACAGGGAATACACGGAGGATTGGGGCTGAGTGCTTAATGTAGAAGCTGGAAGAACTACTGATCATGTTATATCTATACTTGGTAATATGCCCCAAAGCCCCATATTAACTATTGTGACACCCTTCTTGGGCGAATCAGTAATGCTATCACCCTAGATCCGAAGGGGTTTACGATCTAGCGCACTTTTGGGACGCTCTTGTACATTTCTGTAACAGCATAGCGCTCGCCGATGATTGGGCCGAAACCCGAAACCCTAAACCCTTAATCCCCTAAACCCTCAACCCTAAGCCGTAAACCTAAACCCCAAGCCCTCAACCCTAAGCCCCAGATGGTCCAGGTCAAGAGCCATCCCGCAGGGACGCCGCACCAGCATGAAAGTCTCTGTCCTAGGGACTGGCGAGGGCCAAAACCCACGGGTCCGCATACCAAGTCGGAGCACCGCGGACTAGTGTGGAAACTTGGGTCCGCAAGCACGGGCCGGAGTTGACTTATGACTTCAGAGGTTTCCTACCGGCGGACAGGCGCTAGCTTGGCAAGCTCCAAGCTGCCCTGGAAGACAAATCCTGGACTTTCAAGCCCAAGCGCTTGAAAACTTGGCAAGATCCTGTTTAACCCCGGTAGCACCCCATACTGCCCCTTGGGGCCTAAACCCCAGCAAACTCTACCCTGAACCCTGAACCTTAAACCCTAAACCCTATAAACCCTGCCCTGCACTAAAACCTAGCCCCTAAACAAGACCCTAAGCCCTTCACGAAACCCTCAACTCTAAAACTTCGCAAACCCAAAGGGTCCTAAGAACCTGTTTGGTAGAATGTAGGGTTTCTGTATTATAAATTAGGAATTACTATTATCATTTTGGGAAGCATCCTCCATAGCAGAACGGTCACCTAGGCTTCAACTTCGCAAAACCCTAAACCCGTAAACCCCTCAACAGAATCCATACTCTGAATGGTTTTTTGGACCGTGAAACCCTACTACTTGGGTACTAGGACCCCTAGGGAGAGATAACCCTGAACCCTAACCTCCCCAAAACCCTCAACCCTTAAACCCTAAATCCTGAACCCTCAAACCCTAAACCCTCAACCCTTAAACCCTAAACCCTGAAACCCTGAATCCTTAAACCCTCAAACCCTCAAACCCTCAAACCCTAAACCCTACGCTTTATGGGAAAAAAATCTTGAGGCAGATAGCCCAAAAGCCCTAAGTATTATGGCCTCTGGGCCCAAAAGCCTTAATATACGAGTCCTGAGAGCCCTCGGGTTTGGGAAAGAGATCGTAACCCCTAAACTCCTAAACCCTAAACCCCTTGGCCCTAACCCCCTAAACCCTAAACCCCTAAACCCTACACCCTCAAACCCTAAACCCCAAACAAAAAGACCCTAAACCCTAAACCCCAAAAATTGAGGCTCAAGAACCCGGTGACTCTCGCCGACCACGGTGCGCTCACGGCTGCGGACTCACGGGCGGCTCCGGGGCTTGGGAGTTTTGGGTTTTTTGGTTTAAGGGTTCCTTTAAAGGGGTCTATAGGGGTTACTATATGAATTCCTTTAAAGGGATCTATAGGGGTTCTATATGGGTTCTTTTAAAGGGGTCTATAGGGGTTCCCAGAAGCGTTACTGTCGGGTTTTGGATATTCGGGTTTTGGGGTTTAGGGTTTAGGAGTTTGTGCGGCTCTGATCCGTGGGTTTAGGGGTTTAGGGTTAGGGGTTTAGGGTTTTTAGTGTTTAGAGATTTGGCTTAGTAGCTGAGTAGATAACCTTTAACCGTTTAAAGGTTATACAACCCTACCATAATTGAAAAGGTTAGCCTTTTTTGGGCCAGGCTGCTCAGCTCCTATGTTGGGTTTTGGGCATAGGCATTTAGGGTTTGGGGTTTGGGGGATCCGGTTTGTTATGGATTTAGTTATTATCGGTTTAGGGCGTTGGGCACGTCCAGGGTGTCAGGTGTAGGATAATTAGACTTAAAACGGTTTCATAAGGTATTTTCTCTGAGGGCTTCGCACTTGTTAGCCTGTTTTTGGCTGCTTGTACTTCTTGTGTGTGTAGCACTGTAGTCTCTACGGGTCTAGATGACATTTAGGTCCAGGGTCCTGGTTGTTGTTAGGCCCAACCTTCTAGTTTAGAACCGTTGCAATCCAAAGTCTTGATTTTCTGAATACAGAGGTCTCAAACTCTCAGTTACAAAAACTTTGCCAAGGACCTTAATGTGAATCAGGGGTCTCCAATACCCTAACCTAAAACCGTTTGAACCTGAAGCTCTCCAACCTCCATAGTACTTTATGAACTTACTTGGCGGTCTTTATTTGGCTGCAATGACGGCTTTAACTAGATGGCTGTAGCATAGTACATCCGAAACTCTATTCTAATGAGTTATTGGTCCCAATATCGCATACCCTTATTCTGCAAGCAAGGGCGTAAGAAAACCCTCGAGGGAGTCTTCTGTCTGAAAACACAAGTATACATGCAGTTCCTCTCACTAACTGGACCGGGGCACTTGGAGGGCTTAGGCTTGTTCTAGGTTCCTGAGTAGTACCCTTTTGCACGGTTTAGTTTCGGGTCTCCTTATGAAAACCGAATATTACGAAAAAGGGCACCCTTATTATCAGGGGGGTGCTGAGGAACCTAGTGTTTGGCCTTACGACTTAGCCACTGCGAGAGCTTTAGGGGTTTTTGGCTTTGGGCTTTTGAGCCCTAAGCTGTAACCGATACGTGTACCGCGCCTAGGTGTGTAGGGTCTTCGCCCTGGTTGTCCGTCTTAGGAGTCCCTTAGGACAGAATGGACAGATCGATGAAGCTAGGGTACTTTCTTTCAGGGATTCCTGTCAAAGGAGTATATACCTGTAGCTCAAAAATCCTTCCCTTTACTCTGTAAAGAAACCATAATCAGGAACCCTTAAGAAGGTCGGTGTTTTGGACTCTGGGAAGGGTATAGCGCCGCTCATACTCCCAGGCATGAGAACCCTCATCTGCATTGCAGGCGCATGCGCCGTCGCTGAGAAACCCATAGGGTCCAAGATAGGCACCACTAGATGGTGCTTAGAGCATTATTACTAATTGTGGGTCCGTATTTCGTGGAGTAAGGTCATTATGTAATTGCTTGCACCGGTTTAACATTCATAACTAACGCACAGACATAACTGAATTATGTGACAAAGAACGCAGTCAAAAGTGGATTCATGGTCTCTGGCCCGCTTTAGCTACATGCTCAAACCGTAAATCCAATTCCCCCCTTGAGTACAGCAGTGACCATGAATCTTAAACCCTAAACCCCTAAACCCTAAACTGCCCTAAACCCCACAACCCGTACTCCGACCCCAAACTTCTGGACCCTGCACCCTGACTTTCCTGCGCAGTCTCTGGTCCAAAATACTGGACTTGCTTTTGACTGTGTGCCTTGCTTGAAGCCCACGGCGGATCGAGACACAGCCGGAGGCGCAACGGGTTCAATCAGCCTCATGCACCCTTCCACGTCCCCTAACCTCCAATTTAGTAGGGTTTCAAGGTCCAAAAACCATTCAGTTTGGGGCCCTGCAACCCTGCAGTTTGGGGACCCTCTGGGTTAAGCCCTAAACCCGTAGCTAAGCCCGGAAATCCTCAGACTGAAACTCAAGACGTCCTATGTAAATCCTGAAACCTTAACCTGATAATGTAAGGACCTGATTAAGAAACCCTGGGCCTATAACCCCAAATAGTAGGATTCATATAAGGAACCCTAATAAAGCTAATAAAGGCCCAAGGTTTCTTAATCAGGTTCCTACATTAAAAACCTCAAGTTCCTAAGCCTTCAACCGCTACCCCGTCATTGCCCTGTTACTTTTCCGTGACAGGAAAGGACCCCAGGGTTCTGTGGAGAGTGCTTCTTTTGGGAGGGTTTAGGGCTTACTTGGAGGGTCGGGGGACTTAGTAACTGGGTTACTTTAAGGGATTATAAGTTATAAGTATCATAACCCCAATTAGGGTCCCTTTTAGGGTTCTTATAAGTCTACCTGTTGCCTAGTTACTAAGTCCCCCGACCCTCCATGTAGGGTTTAGGGTTTAGGCCTTGGAAGCTTTCTAATCGGGTTCCGCAAGGGTTTGATAGGGTTTCACAGTGATTGGGACGTTACGATCTCCTGTGTTCCCCATCTATACGGTCTTAGGTGGCTTTTTGTTGTTCCTTCTCGGGGTCTCCTGGCTGTCTAATGGCCCCAACAGTTTAGGGTTTCGGGTTTAGGGCTTAATGGCCCGTTTATAGAACACTGAAGAATTGGATCCTTGATATGAGCACCGAGACCCCTAAAAGCAGCACCTAGCTTCCGAATTTTCTGAGACCCTAAACCCCTAAACCCCTAAACCCTAAAACCCTAAACCCTAAACCCCTAAAACCCTAAACCTTAAACCCTAAACCCTAAACCCCTAAACCCCTAAACCCCTACACCCCTACACCCCTAAACCCTAACCCCTAAACCCTAAACCCCTAAACCCCTAAACCCTAAACCCTAAAACCCTAAACCCTAACACCTAAACCCTAAACTCTAAACCCCTAAACCCCTAAACCCTAAACCCTAAACCCCTAAACCCCTAAACCCCTAAACCCTAAACCCCTAACCCCTAAACCCTAAACCCCTAAACCCGGGGACCTCTCCATCGACCCAGGGGCACCCAGAAACTTCAAGACCCCCAAGGCTCGAGGGCCTATCCCTAGGGATCTAACGACTCATATAGGGTTCCTTTAAAGGGATCTATAAGGGGTCCTTTAAAGGGATCTATAGGGTTTAGGGATCTAAGGACTCACTTGTTTAAGGCTTTTGGGCCCAAAGACCATACTATATAAGGCTTTTGGGCTATTTTGATCCCTAGGGTATGTAGCCATACCCAGAGGGTCCGAGTACCCAAATACTACGGTTTTAGGTCCCAAAGTCCATATCTCTGAGTGGTTTTTTGGGCTTCGAAACCCTGCTATTTGGGTACTTGGACCCTTAGGGATATAGTATATACTTAGGCCTTGACGTACCTATATAGGCTTCCACCGTATATACTAAACAGGTATACGGGGCCGTAGGGTTAATGCACTAACTTCTTCATATTTCGGGGTATGGTCTTGAAGCCCTTCCCCAGAGGCTCCGAGTACCCAAATACTACGGTTTAGGTCCCAAAGTCCATACTCTGAGTGGTTTTGGGACTTCGAAACCCTGCTATTTGGGTACTTGTACCCTTAGGGATATAGTATATACTTAGGCCTTGACGTACCTATATAGGCTTCCACCGTGTATACTAAACAGGTATACGGGGCCGTAGGGTTAATGCACTAACTTCTTCATATTTCGGGGTATAGTCTTGAAGCCCTTCACTAGATCCTAAACCCTGAACCCTAGGTCCTTAACTGGGCAGTTGATAGGCTGTGCTATCTCTCTGCTTGAGGTTTTGGGCGCGAACTTTGTTTTCGCCAAGATGCTCTGCGACCGGGCGTGCCTTTAGGGTTTGGGGCCTGTAGGGCTTACCACCCAAAAAAACCTACGTTTTCAGGGCTCCTTGTTATGATTTCTTTATATAAACCTTCCTTTAATATTGCAGGGCTTTGGTTTAGAGTACATATGTTTGGGGTGTAGGGCTTGTATGACGTGTAGGTTTAGAGAGTCAGTACCATGACTATATGTCCCGTGTTCCCTTTGGGCGTAGGCTGCACTTATGTAGCCCTAAGAGTGAGTAGCAGTAGTAGCAGCAGCAGCATTATTTGTGTATGCAACTGTTATTCTTATCGCCACTAGTATTATGATTTTGGTTTTGACTATTCTCGTCGAAGATAATTTCAGCTGCTTATTTACACATCTTGTTATTAATGCATGCATTGGCATTTGCTCAACGTAATTGGTACTGTACTTATTGCTGCTATTTCTATTACTATTATTGTCGTTATTGGGTTTGTCTCCGCACCCGTAAGTAGCAGTAGCACAACATGCTCGCTACACTGTGACGCCTGAAATCTGAAACATAAAAGTTAAATAAATCAGACCCTAAGCATGGATATATTCTAGCCGTACAACGCCCTTAACCCCCCCTTGTCAAATCGTTGACTATACACCGGAGAAATTGCTGATACAAGCCATCCTGATCGATATACTTATGGTCGTCCTCGACCTGTGGTTTGACATGCATGCCCGTTAGATTCTCGATATCAGGGCCTCCCCAGGGTGCTTACTGCAAGGAGGCGCCATCTTTCTGGAACCCAAACATGTTTGAACAAATGCAACATTATCCCCCAGCAGTCTATGCTTCGTCATAGTACAATATGCCTCAAAGCTCTATTGTAAGGCTCTAATCTTTCGGGCTCCTATAGCGCGCCCCTCGATAGGACTTTTTTTTTCGGAAACAGGCGACGAAGCGACAACCAGCCAGAGATGTTGAACACTTCTGGGCTTACTGGATTCGTATTGTTAATGAGTTCATTTATTTCAGCTTGCCATATTAAGGAAAGTTTATGATTTCTTTTGGGTCCTCATTCTGGTACCTTACATTTGACTGCGTAGCGAGAGCTCAGTTTAGGGTTTGACATCTGAGGCAACATCAAGCCTCCGAATCTCGGAATGCATTTCAGTGAACCTGAAGCCTAAGTCCCATAGTTTAGGCTCCTCATGATAATTATGGTGATGCAGGATGTATATCATCAACCGAAGTACCCAAACAGTAGGGCTTTAGGTCCCAAAGTCCATACTCTGAAATTTGGACCCTGAGACCCTACTATTTGGGTCCTTGGATCCTTAGGGTTTAGGGTTAAGGTTTAGGGTTTAAGGTTTAGGGTTAAGGTTTAGGGTTTAGGGGCCTTAGGGTTTAGGAGTAGGGTATATAACGTAGATACAGCTATTATATGGGTAGTTGTCAAAATTATGGTCCTTTTTTGGGTACCCATGTGCCGTACCATATTATGGAGCCAAAAAGGGGCCCTAGTTTTGGAAACCACCCATATATACCCATTATATAGCCCGTTAAAGGGTAGGGGTCCCCATTAAGCGTCACTCCTTTTCCTCCTTGGGTTTAGGGTTTAGGGGTTTCTCGGGATCCCTTGTTGCCATGTACGTGTTGTTTTAATTTCCAGGGCTTCGTTCACGAGTTCACTGCGTTCTTACCCATAGGGTCCTGGGTACTGCTATGCGGGATAACTCCTTAGATCAGAATAGTAAATCCTCATATATGAACCCTATATATATATATATAGGTACTTTGGACCCAAAGGGTCACATCCCCCCCAAAGGATCTAGAAAGTATAACCCCTAAATGGTGCCCCTACGTTAACCAAGGTACTTTACGTATACGAACCCTCCATTCAGGGATCTACTTTCTAGATCCTCCCGGGGCTCTGGGGATACCTGAAGACGTATTTTTCCTGGATCCGGGCCGTAAGTAGATCAGATTGCTCCAGTCAATCCTAGGCTCAGTAAAGGGGACTCTTTTTAATGCTACTTCTGGCTCTCTTAAAAGGGACCCTATTGCGAGGGTCTATATCTCCAAGGGTCCCCGTAATCCTAACTCCCAGTCGAAGGCTTGAATTTTGGAAGTGGTTTCCGTTGCCGGAACGGTCGCCAAACTCCACAGAAGAAGCATGTATGCGCAGCAAACATAAGCGTCGGAAGTGGGGTTGAAGCTCACAGATCATGAGGTACATCCAGGTGTCTAAAGGAACAAATATGGGAGTTTCCGACAATTCGGGGTACCTTATGTTGGGGTCCTTATTCTAAGGACCCGACTATTAAGGGCAAAATATTATTTGGGTAAACTCCCATTACATTCAAACGTGGCGTGGGATGGAAGCTGGTGCTTTACCGGTGCTCTATGAGGGTTTCCGAATATGGGGGACCCTATAGTACCCTAAATCGTAGGATCCTCATTATAAGGACCCCAGAATCGGGTACCCGTGGTTTTCGGAAACTCCCCTATCAGCATTTACAATAGCATTGCTACATCATTTTGCAATTCGAAGATAGACTAGACAGATCAATTTCCGTCCTTGGGTTCGCAGCCGGGATCCGATGGTTACAGAAGCCGGGCTAGGCGGCTACGACCCAATAAACTCCGCGGGGCCTTTGCTTTCGAAGAATGATTCCCGATGCCTACAGGGACGGAGGCGAGTCGATCCATCAACCGTAAACTCCAAGGCCCGCAGCAGAAACTAAAGCTTCACAAAATTTAAAAGTACCCATAGGCTCCATAGTAGTTCCTTTTTGGGAGGACCTTATAGGATTCTAAATATGAACCCCCAAAAGGAACTACTATGGAGCCTATGGGTAAATACAGGGTAGCCTGACAGGACAGGCTCGCAACTCCAAGCGAGAAGTTCTTGAAAGCCTCCCTGCCTATGGCTTGCACACGAATACGGCAACATGTATGTCACCCAGAGGGTCCGAGTACCCAAATAGTAGGGTTTTAGGTCCCAAAAATCCATACTCTGAATGGTTTTTGGACTTTGAAACCCTACTATTTGGGTACTTGGACCCTTAGGGTCAGTGGTACCGGAGATAAATACTGGGTCTGTTGCATCCTTGCTGTGGGGTGTAACGTGAACTCCGTTTTCTCAACCCGAAAGGCTGTTCGCATCGGCTCGCTAAACAGTTAGGATACCTCTTGCTCAGTTTGGGTAATAATACCACCAGTCAACCCATTAGACGATTATTCCTATACCCCGCCCTACACCCCACCCAATATATGGTGCCGCGTCGACCAAGCCACGCCTCTCGTTCCAGCAAACAGTCATACGTCATCGTAACTGCCCCCCCAAGCTAGGCCTCGCGCCTTGGCCAACGGGGGGGAGCGGGAGCACATGGAACCACAAGACAGGGAACCACAGGGGTGGGGTGGGGAAGGATAACCCACAACACAGGGAACCACAGGGCCCCTTCCCCTTCCCCTCCTCTTCGACACACAGACGATAATGATGGCGATGATGTTGTGCACAATGACGTTGACGTGCNGCCTAGCAGCGCTGCACCATATATCACTACTGCTTCCCCATTATCAATACAAGTATAGGAATAACCAATTACCCCATCTATATTCTCTAAGCTGGTATTATTACCCAAACTGGGCAAGGGGTTCCTTATAGAATTTGGTTCAGGGTTTAGGGTTAAGGGTTAAAACAATACTGTAATTATAATATATAACTGCTTATGTATTATAATTACATTATAACTATGCAGTTTGAGGAGACTGTCTATTGAGAATTTTGAACGATCATCTCATCTAAGAACCTTGATGCTGCTGGTAAATATTTACAATGCAAATTATTGTCTCTTTTTATATCATATTGTAAATACTGTGTTATTTTAATACAAATATGATATACTCTCTTTGATAATAATGAAAATAATCACATAAAACATGTTTGAAATAAGTCTTCTTCTCCTGATGCCATGTATAGAAGTCAAATGTATCTAGGTTCTCATACATTGTTTTCATTTCAATATGTAACTCAAGTGTATAACCTTTCTTTTGAACATCATCTCGCATTATTTTATGAACTTCATCATATTCTGGATATTTGTTTAACTTAGTAAAGGGTAATATATGATCATCAAATAAATTCCTTAACTTACAACATTTATCACAACCATAGTAATTTACAATCTGATCTTTACAGATATCTAAGACATCGCATTTACCTAGTAAAATTCTCTGTCTGTTCTTAGCTGGGATACGCTTATCGCAGGTATTAAAATAAATAAATTTGTGTATCTCATTATAAAACAGATTTGTTTCATCATCACTGTCACTTTCATATTCACTCTCACTTTCATATTCGCTCTGACTCTCATTTTCGCTGTCACTCATTTCCACAATAATATAAGTCATTTTCCTCAGAAATATTATTTCTTAAGATTTACTGGATCGTGGTTTATTTGACAGACTTATCTAAGCATTCAGAACAAGTCGCAATGTATTTAACATAATAATAAGAATGCTTACCGGTGTAATAGCAACGCTTAAAACAATCAATATCTTTGTCTTGCTTACAACGATAACACTTCCCAGTAACAACATTACCTGTTTCAGTTAGTATATGGGTCAAAATCAACTGATATCTTATTTACTCTTACTGGCATTATTATTTTAAACAGTTTTTCATAATGAGATATTATGAAAATTTGCACCGATTCCTTAAGATTTAACGAAACTAATTATGAATTAGTGCCATTACCAAACTCTTACGGTTTGCCTATGAACCTGTAGAACCTGCTAGGCGCGCGCGGGCATTGGCTCACTTCCTTCTTCTGTTTTCATTGGGGGTTTTTTTATATATGCCAATTTGGCCTGTCAATATACACGAGATGTTTAATGGATAATATTTAAATTGTTCTTCAAAATATTTACATCTTTGTCTATCCTTTCAACATTTTCCTCCACTTTTTCTAATCTCTCTTCTGGCGTAGGCTTTCGTGATCCCCACCCAGTGGTAGCTGTATCAACGCCTTCATTATCTTGTGAGTTTGCTTTAAATATGTCGTTTTCATCGGGTGTTATTCCTCTCCCCATCTTCCACCCCAACAAGCTGGGATGGCGCTGTGCAGTCGTCGCCAAAGTGACCTCTGGAGCAGCTGAGCAGAGACGCGAAACAGTAGCCAAAAGAGCCGCCCTTTCAAACGATTCTTGCCTTTCTGATCAACAGTTCTTTGGAAGTGTGCATCTCCATGGCGGTATAATCCTAGCTTAGTGGGTGGGCTGCGATGGAACTTATGAACATACAACCCTTGACCCTAAACCCTGAACTAAATTCTACAAGGAACCCCTTGCCCAGTTTGGGTAATAATACCAGCTTAGAGAATATAGATGGGGTAATTGGTTATTCCTATAATTGTATTGACAATGGGGAAGCAGTAGTGATATATTGGGTGGGGTGTAGGGGGGAGTATAGGAATAATCGTCTAATGGGTTGACTGGTGGTATTATTACCCAAACTGGGCAAGGGGTTCCCTAACTTAAACCGACGTCGTATGGGGGTTCCTGAAAATCAGGGTCCTTTCCAACGTGACATAGGGCTCGGAAAGATAAATTATAGTTAGTTATCCTCGTTGTATAGCTCCTATCCACATATAGAATTAGAACACTAGTAGGATTGGGATCTGCTTCCGTAACTTAACGACACCCAAATATTATGCCCAAACGCCAGCCTTTTATCAACCTTTACCGCACACCCGAAACCCAAAACTCCTAATCCGAAAACCTCAACCCTGAACCCCTAAACCCTAAACCCTAAACCACGAATCCGGTAACCTCAACCCCAAACCCCACATCCCAAGGACTCCAACATCCCTTGATTCAGGAATGTTCCTTAAATTATCGTAGGATGCCTAATATGATTTAAGGTATGTTCCTTAATGAAGGGATATTGGAGTCTCTGGGATCGGGATCATGAAACCCTATAAACCCAGTCCTAACGGGGTTGAGCTGGCAGTCCACCCCTGAGGCGGCGAATCGATGAGCCCTGCTGCGAGGTCACATAGGGCTTGCAGGGTTCCTTTAAGGGGTGCTGTTAGGGTTCCCTTACTAATAGGGGTACGCCCTTTCTTGGTATTCAGAACCCCAAAAACCAAAACGCCCTACTTGGAGGGTCGGGGGACTTAGTAAGTAGTTAAGACTGGGTTATGGAGTACCATACGTTAATGCTCCCTTTTGTGTGTCTTGGCTTACTTCAAAACCCAGAATCACAGGCTTATAAGTAATTACCCTCAAAGGGGTTCCAATAAGTTAAGGCCTATGATACTTATAAGTATATTAAAGCAACTACTTTCTAAGTGCCCCGACCCTTCGAGCAAGCCCCAACATACCCAAAAGAACAGTAAAGTAAAGGCCAGCGCAAACTTTGTCGTCATAGATGGAAACCCAGCAGACAGAAGGCCTGCAACCTAAACCCCTGTACTACAAAAGATCCCTAAAGCCCTTAACCTTACCTGCGCCAAAAAGCCTACTGTTCAAGGAATTTTGCGTGGGGGTGGGAGTGGGAGTGGAAGTGGTGGAAACCAAACTTTTTAGGCTGCAAGCATATCCTAAGCATCCATAAGCTCAAAACCCCAAAAACCCTAAACCGTACCAGGACCTCCCAAGTATCCTTTAATCAAAAGGCCTTATGGTCTTGGGGTACCATAGAGGGTAGTTGGGGGGTCTCGGTAAGATCTGATTAGGGTTCCCGAATTCAGGGGTTTTGGAGTTTCTTGGAAACCCGAAACCCTAAAACCCTCAAAACCCTAAGCCCGAAGCCCTACCCAGATCCCCGGGAGTATCTAGAAAGTAAAACCCCCAATTAGGGACGCTATGCCACGAAAAGGTACTTGATAGGAACGCCGCCCTTTAAGGGATCTACGTTTTGGATCCTCCTGTCCCGGGGATCTGGGTAGACAGCACGCTGCTTGCAGGCCCTCGAGCCTCCTCAGCTCAGCCAAGTGGCGTCGCCCAGCCGCTGGGGCGTTTCCCTAGTCCCCCAGTAGCCCCACTGGGAAGGTGTAGGGTTTAGGGTACATCGGGGGACTAGTTATGGGGACTGGGAGGATTTTGGGGTTTGGGTGTTGGGTTTGGGGTTTAGGGTATTCCGTAGATGGACGATCCTTCTGCTTATGTGGTCTTTTGATACCCTTACCCTTAGACAGCATATGACTGATTAGGTCCTGTGGACATGTAGACCCCAGATAATCATAAACGTTTTACCAATAGAAGACCTTGACAAAGCCGATGTAAAACCCGCCTCCTCCACAGTGAGCCCTAAAACCCTACCCCAGGGGTTTCAGAGTCCCAAAAACCATTCAAAGTATGCATTTTTAAACCTGAAACCCTACTATTCGGGTACTTGGACCCTCTGGGCTAAGCCCTCAACCCAAACCCGTAACCTCAAATCCCCGTCCGAGGAAAGCCGGACGACCAACTATCCGTGCACGCCGACGATCTGCCTTCCTTCGAGGACGCCTCAAGGGCAGCAGGTTCCTTCAAGGGTCCCCCTTACTTGAAGGCCAATGGGACTTAGCTAAGGGTTCCTTTAAAGGGTTCTATAAAGGGGGTTAGGGTTACAAAAAGTTAAAGGGTCATGGCACTTAGTAGCTAGGGTTATGATTAAGGGTAACTATACTTATACTTACTTCTGACCCCAATTCTGGTACTTATAACTGTACTTACCCTAAGGGTCCGAGTACCTAATAATCATATACCCTCCTAAATATTGAGCTACATAACTACTATCCTAAACCCAAGTACCTAATTATTGGGTCCTCTGGACCCTTAAAACCCTACTATAAACTCCCCTAAACCCTTATAGAGCTCTTTAAAGGGACCCTCGTTCTTGGGTCCTTTAAAGGGAAACCCTTTCAGGGTAACTGTACTTACTTAGTCCCATGAACCTCCTCCTCAGGGCTCCTTCAATGGCTCCTTTCAGG
The DNA here is from genome assembly GCA_003297005.1 of Symbiodinium sp. clade A Y106. Taxonomy (NCBI): domain Eukaryota; class Dinophyceae; order Suessiales; family Symbiodiniaceae; genus Symbiodinium; species Symbiodinium sp. clade A. The sequence goes on along the minus strand of BGNK01000958.1, from coordinate 27,718 downwards.
GTGCCCCACGTAGAGTTATGGGCACCGAAACCATACCCAGAGTGTTCACGTAATAGTAAGGCTTTATTTAGGTCCCAAAATCCATTCTCTGAAGGGTTTTAGGACCTTGGAACCCTACTTTGGGTACCTGGACCCCCACCGAAACTAGACAGAGTACCTAGACCCTCCATCTACCCTCTATGAGACCCTAAGTACCCACTATTTGGGACCATATTACCCCTATTTGAGGGTACAAGGAGGGTTCTGGTAATGTTTGGGCCCTAAGGTCCGCTGGTTTGCCACGTCAGAGCCTGCGGGTTTCTAGCCAAACCCTAAACCCTAACAAACAAACCCCTAAACCCCTAAACAAACAAACCCCTAAACCCCTAGACCCAGAACCCTCTAACCCCTAAACCCCGCATGCCCACACACTCAACGCCCAGCACCCCCCCTGAAGTGCCTCTTAATGGAGCCCTTATGGTCCTCAATGGTGAGTATTGAAGGAAAAATTGAGGGTAGTTAGGGGGTCTAGGTTAGCGCTCTTGTTTGGGCCCAAAGACCATATTATCCAAGCGAGATTAGGTCTTCGGACCATTTTTGAGCCTTCGTGTAGAATTCGGGGTCTGGGGTTTGACTGTGGGTTTTAGGGATTGGGGTCGAGCATTTACAGTGAAATTTACCGTTCAAAAATACAAGGGTCTGCAGAATTAGTTCCTTCTAAAGGGTTTCATACATAGGGTTTGATAAGTTGTAAGTGTATCATGCACTTGAAACCGGGGTACATGCTATCGTACCCCCATAAAGGTTCAACAAATCCTCAACGGTGATGTGGGCAGTCCCTAGACTCTAGACCTTAAGCCCTAAACACCTCTACCTTCTATAGCCCCATACTTGGAGGGTCGGGGGACTTAGTAACTAGTTACTTTAGAGACTTATAAGTATCATACCCCCAATGTGGGTCCGTTTTACGTCACTTCTAAGTCTAGCTATTTCTTACTTTTAAGCCCCCCGACCCTCTAAGCATCGAACTTAAGCCCAGAACCCTAAATGCCCAATGTAGGGGCTACATAATTACCAATACTATGTTGAAGGTTCCTGATTATGACTATTATTGTTACAGTATGATGGGCCCCAAAACCCTATTCTAATTTATGAAGGCCCCTATATTAGGCCCTTAAGCCCTTGATGGATCTTTGGTTCCCTGAGCAGGATTGGCCTGCCGGCCCCGATGTCGATCAGGCGCAGTAAAATGGAGGAAACTGAATTCAGAGATCCTGGTGAGGATTGATTGCTTGGAGAGTCGGGGGACTTAGTAAGTAGGTAGTAAGTAGAGTTATAAGTACCTTCAAATGGTCCCTAGTTGAGGTTATGATACCTATAAGTCTACAAGATATCTACTTACGAAGTCGCCCGACCCTCCAAGTGAGGATTCTTTGTGGTCTCATTGAGTTCTCCTCGAACGGTTCTTTACATCGTAATGGGCTGTATTGAGGGTTGCTTCAAGACTCTGTAGCTTCAGGGTTTTGGGCTACTGGGGTAAGAGGTGAACCCCTCCGCTCAGAGCAAGTCTCGAACTGTGTTGTTGGTCGTGGTGTTGCTGCAAGCTTTCCCGGCAGTTTGTCTGAGCTTTGTGGTGCCCGCAAGGTTTCCCACCCAACAGCTTTACTGGGAGGTTCATGAGACCCTGCCATGGGACTTAGTAACTGGGGTTCTAAATGCGGTAACTATACTTGTAACCCCAGTTAAGGTTCTTATTACTGTACTTGTTAAGTCCAATGAACTTCCAAGTACACACCCTACACACCCCCAAAGCCTAAATCAAAACCCTGCCTACCCTGAACCCTAAACCCCCCAGCGAAAAAGCTGTTCAGGAGCCCTAATCCAGAGGGTCCAAGTACCCAAATACTAGGGTTTCAAGTCCCAAAATCCATACTCTAAGTGGTTTTTGGACCTTGAAACCCTACTATTTGGGTACTTGGACCCTTCTTACCCTAAACCCTTATGGTACCCTTAATAGAACCCCCTATGGTACCCTTAAAGATCCTTAAAGGAACCCTTTTGGGTACTTGGACCCTTAGGGCTAACAGGATTTAAGTTATTTCGGGTGTGCGAGTCGCTGAGTTCATGCTTGGAGGATCATGGGAATTAGCATGTAAGGTTATACGCACCTTAATTGGGTTTGTAAGTACTTCTAAGGTTATAAGTACAGTTTGCCTGATTATAACCCTAGTTACGAAGTCCCATGACCCTTTAAGTATACTGCCTTAAATGATATATGACAGGAACCCTAATCTAGAACCCTAAAGCCCTGAAATTCCTAAACCCTCACCCCCCTTGAACATTTCCCTTAAATCATACTAGGGATCCTACTATAAATAAAGGAATGTTCCTTTATTAAGGGATATTAGAATCCCCTAAACCCTAAACCCTATACCCTATGTAGATCCTTAAAGGAACCCTATAGATCCCTTAAAGGAGTCCCTGGGAAGCCCATTTGGAGTCTCTGAGTTCTTCAGGTCCTGGAAGACTGGGTGAAGCAACAGGCGAAAAGCACGCGAAACTCCTTCTACTCCTGGAGGAGCTTGATTGGGGGGTTTGGAATTCTTAGTCGCTGAGTAGGAAACCAATAACCTTTTGGTTCATATAACCCTATCATAATTTACAGGGTTAACCTTTTGTGAGCTAGGACACTCAGGCCCGTAGGATTTGGAGTTTAGTATAGGGCGTTTAAGGTTTAGGGCTTTTGGGGTTTAGGCGGTTTAGGGTATGCGTGTATAGGTTTAGGGGGTTTAAGGGTTATAGGCCTCGGAGAAGGGTTCGCTTCTATAGTGTTTTGACGGGGCTATAATATCGGGCCGAAAGGAGTTAGTATGAATAAGAGCTCCAAGTGTTGGCCGCAGTATGTTTTAGGGATGATTGATATATCAACAATAGTATAAGGCATCCCAGGTTATTGAGGCCTCTAGCCTGGGCTCTAGATCGCTGAGCCCTAAACCGTCAACACCCCCAAACTCGAAAATGAAGGGGTTTTAGGGCTTCTACGGTATCCCCCCTTGCCTGTCAAGTGGGTAGTTGTTTTGTTCCCGTCTAGTCTTGTTTGGCCTCGTCCCCTCCCCCCCTGAGGAGTGGGGCCTGTGTTTTTTTGGTTGGCCCCGCCCCGCCTGGGGGGGGGGCAGTGTGGTCTACAGAGGTATGGTATGGTTGCTGCCGCTTGTTAGTAGTAATGTCATCGTGGGGTGGGGCCTGTGGTCGTTTTGGTTGGCCCCGCCCCGCCTGTGTGGGGCAGTGTGTTCTACAGAGATATGGTATGGTTGCTGCCGCTTGTTACGTGCTCGTTACCGTGCAAAATATGATGTTGCTCTTTTCTCCTTGCAAACGGTGCCCCTGTCCCTGCTCTGATGCGGTTCTCCGCTCCTGTGAAGAAGCACTGGCTGGGATCGTCCTCCCTCCCTCTGGTTTGCCTGGGTTCGTTCCGGTTGTGCGGCACCGCTAGGAGCAGGGGCGGGGCCCGGGGCCGGGAAGGGGGGGGGGGATACCCCGTTTTAGAGGGACCAGGGTGTGGCCTGATCTTGAAGGACCGCACGTTGACGCTGATCAATTCCATTGCTTGAGATTCGGACCATACTTGGGGGATCATGGGACTTAGTAAGTAGGGTTCTAAGTACCTTATTTGGGGTTACAAGCAATTTCAAGTATAGTTACCTTAATTATAACCCTAGTTACTAAGTCCCATGAGCCTTTAAGTAGTCTCTAAGCATAGCACTCCTTTAAGGGCTAAGGTTCCTTTCAAAGGTTCCTTTTAGGGTTCCTTTAAGGGTTCCTTCGATTTAAGGGTTCCCTTAGCAGGGGTTTTATTGATTGTGGCTGACTGCCGCAGATGGAAAAGAGGAACTTAAGACCAACAAAAACAAGCAGCACTGGACTCTGAAACCCTCAGACAGATCTGCAGAACTCTCATAATGTAAAACCCGATTAAGAAACCCTGCATTTGTTAGGGATCTGTATATGAACCCTATATAAAGGTTCCCACATTAAAACCTTGGTTAGCCATACTCCAATGTCACAAGAGCCCAATGGCCTGGCCTAAACCGTACTAGCACTACGCCCTTAAGCCCTAACTTGGGTTATAGATTAGGTTACTATGACTTAAGACTGTACTTACTAAGTCCCATGAACCTCCAAGTAGACCTTAAACCCTAAACCCCTGTAGATCCCTGACAGAACCCTTTAAGGAACCCCTTAAAGAGCCCTTTTCCGTTACTAAGTCCCTAACCCCAGGCAGGTGGACGAGAGCATGCCCGAAGACGTCAGCAGCCCTCCCGATCGACCCATGGCCGATCCCTTTAGTCTCAGGTTACTTGAAAGGTTTTCCAGGGTGTAGGGTTTTAGGTCTTTAGGGTTTTAGATTTTAGGCTTAGGGTTTCGGCTTTAAGGTTTAGGGGTTGTGGGTTTTAGGATTTAGGGATTAGGGTGTGCCAGGACCCCCCAAAGTGCCCCTTAATAGAGCCCTTATGGTCCTTAATAGTGACGTGGGTATTTAGGGTAAAATGGGAGTTTCCGAAAATAGGGGACCCTAATACGGTACCCTATATAGTGGGATCCCTATTATAAGGAACCCAAAATAAGGTACCCCTATTTGCGGAAACTCCCAAATAGAGGGTAGTTGGGGGGTCTAGATAAAGTTTGGGGACGAGAGCTTCGAATTTCATTTAATGAAGGAACATGCTTCAAGTTATAGTAAGCCCTAGTATATGGTTCAAGCTAAACCCTAGTATATGATGTAAGGAAAGCCCTAGTATATGATTTAAAGTTTATATTCCTTGCTTGACGGGTTTTGGAAGATCTGGGCAGTCTCAGTCCTCATAGTTTTGGGCTTTGGGTACTCACGACCTGATATGCTTGGGTACCCAAGCCCCTACACGGTTTCTGGCTGTTTTGAGCCTGGTACAGTTTGTGCTTGAGGTTTTGACTTCACCGATGGGCGCATACTTGTATCCTGCGGGAAGTACGACCCGAACCCCTATATATTTCCACAAGGGTCCACAAACAACACCAGAAGGCCTAACATCCGCAACATAGCAACACCATGCTGGTCGTAATGAAAGGCTTGACGGCTTAGGGTGTGCCGTAAAGGTTTAGGTTTCGGGGTCGCGGCAGAAACTGGACCCTAAGATCAATGTTGAGGAGAGTCCTCCCAAACCCTAAACCCTGTGAGCCGATATAAATCCCATCCCGCGCCGACCCGCGGGGTTTTCGAAGAGAGGCTTTTGCGGATCAGAGAAATTTGGGGCGGTTACAACAAAGACAAACCCAGAGGGTCCAAGTACTTAAATACTAGGATTTTAGGTCCCCAAATCCATACTCTGAATGGTTTTTGGACTTTGAAACCCTACCATTTGGGTACTTGGACCCTTTGGGAAAGTGTGTGTGTGTGTGTGTGTCCAACTCTGTCTCAAAGAGCCTATCCGTATGATGCAGGGGGCAGAGGGTCTCATTTCACGGCCTCTGCCAATGAAGCTCCGTGGAATTGAGACAGGTAAACGTACNTGTGTGTCCAACTCTGTCTCAAAGAGCCTATCCGTATGATGCAGGGGGCAGAGGGTCTCATTTCACGGCCTCTGCCAATGAAGCTCCGTGGAATTGAGACAGGTAAACGTACCTGCAGTAGTCGGCATGGGCACATGAGTGCAGCTTGCGGCCAACATTACAGTGACATGTCAGCGTGGATTGCAACAGTCATGAGTGAGGGGTTGCAACAGTCATGAGTGAAGGATTGCAACAGTCATGAGTGAGGGATTGCGATGGCTTTACCGACTGACTGTTAGTTCTGACTTGAGACCTGTGACACATTGTGTCAAGAGTGTGTGTGTGTGTGTTCCTTTAGCCTAAAAGCCTGCCGAGGCATTATGCATGAACTCCATGCGCGCGAGCTCAACGAATTCCTCAAGGACGAAGTGCACCTAGGTATTCAGAGTTAGGGGTGTTCAGGGTCCTTTTTCGGAGCATTGGTCCTACATGTTGGTAACCCCCTAACCTGTAAGGCCTCTGCACCGTGTTGTTTTAACGGTCTTCTGGTTTTGCGTTGTTGTTCTTTGCCCTCGCGATTCAGAACGTATACTCATGATGACATGAAACCTTCTCGATCTCCAAGTTTAGCCTGTTTGGTTTCAAGCCCGCCCTATCTACCCATAGCACCTACTGGTACTCTAAATGCCCGTGAAACCCTCAACCCGAAACCAAGACCCTTGTTTTTGAGTCCCGTGCTTTGGCATGTACATGCTTAAACCCCTTTCATAAAGGACTTTAGTGTGGATCCTGCTCTACATCCGCGGCCCTAAGCCGATCCTTGCCCACACTGTAAATCCTAGACTCAACAAGCTGGAATCTAAACCCAGCAGGATGTCTCCAAGAGGCCGCACCTGCGCCTTGGCATTCAGCGGGGGGAGTGTATGGAAACCCTACCTTAAGTATTACGGGTTGAGGAGGAGGGTTTCACACTGTTATTCTTGAGGGCGCTTGCTGCTTGACTCACAACCTTCTTTGTCTCTGTGATGCTGAGAATCGAACATTGCTGCACTGGACTCACCATCATCATCCATTCGGAGAGGCAGGCGACACCGACTCCACATCCCAAGAAAGTCACAAGTATCTTCTATGGAGAAGCCAGGTACCGCCAGTATTCCACTCCAAAATGGTCCACAAATAGTCTTTAGTAGTGGAGTAGGCAATCTTTAAACCTTTTTGAGGGGACTATTTCCCATATAATCGCAAGGGTTCATCTTTGGATGCCATAGGATACTGGACAACTAACTAAGAATCAATAACGCCAGACTTGCAGCTTAAAGGTTAGTTTGTGCCGTCTCTTCACTTGCAGCCTAACAGAGAATTTCAAAGGGCTTCGGGTTTTCCAATGTGTCCAACGGTTTAGGGTTTAGGGTTTAAGGATCCCCGTTACAATTATCCGTTCTCGAATACCCCATTACCAGGTGCTTGAGAGACTTGGGGTCAGAGAAACCGGAGAACCTGTTGCACAAATCCTCAACCGTGCTCTATTACCGTGGTTGAAGGGGCTCAAAATTAGATTTTCATAGCGTGATACCGTAAATCCCTAAACCCTAAACTGTCTCTTGGTAGTAGAGTAGGTAACCTTTAACCGTTTCGGGGTACGATAAAACCTACATCATCCAAAACCGAAGCTCAAACCTTTGGTTCCCATCGGATACTGGATAAGTTAGAGTAAACCCTGTACCCCTAAACCCGAACCCCTAAACCCTAAACCCTAAACCCTAAAACCCTAAACCCTAAAACCCTAAACCCTAAACCCCTAAACCCTAAACACCAACCCCGAACCCAGGGATTCTCTGAGGTTGAAACTGCAGATCAATGTCAAGCGCTGCCGACAGGCCGGCTTCGGTGATCAGGGTTTTGGGGGTTTTGGGGTTTAGGGTTTCGGATTGCCTTGAGGGTTTAGGTTTCTGGGATTTGGGTGTTGCTTGATCGGGTTCTAGCGAGCGTTTAAACTCCGAACTCACAGCCCTATGAACCCTAAGCCCAGATTCAAGACAAGATATTGAAAGTAGAGCCGTGAATTCGTTTGTCCGATGCTAGAAAATGCTACTTCAGAACTGAACAAGGCGGTTTAGTTTTTTTTGGAGGGGGGGGTGTTTGGGGTTATTTTGAGCCGTACCGTTTGGACAGACGTTGAGGCTCTGGTTCGGGGCTTGTTGAAAGTCGCTGGCCAGGTTTAGAAGCAATTTTGATACACTGGTAGTAGCCTTACTTGCGGATTGTGCTTCGCGTGCGGGCCTCTCGACCATAAACTCAGATGAACGCGACATCTTCAAATAAGGGCTTACGGTTTGGCATCTTGGGTTGAAGTATGCGGCATGGTAAACCTTGTATTTGCGGCTGAAAAGGAGATTGAAGAGCAGGAGGAGTTCGGCACCCTCGATGGCATCAACAACTCTGATTCTCTGATGATGAAGTTGGCTATGTGAGCCGCCAAAACGTCTCCAAGCTGTTCAATCATATGTTTAGGAAAAGACCTGAATACGAAGGCAAGTGTTTCCAGATCGTCATGAACAAGTACGATCTGAGCATAGACCAGGGTATCGATTTTCACCACGACAGGCACTGGTCCTACAGGTGGCAAGATCCGATTTTGAGCACCACCTACAATGAAGGTGAGTTTCTGGTCACCAAGGCTGCAAAACCGACTGCGCTGCAATTCGGGCATCCTGAGTTCAAGTCGGGCCGAAAGGATCGCTAGGCACCTCTGAAGTACCTCTACATTTTGCGCTTGAAGGGTTTGGGGATTCGGGTCAAGGGTTTTTTGAAATTGTGGTTTAGGGGTTGCGGTTTCGGGAGGGGTCAATTAGCAAGAACGTGGATGTCCCAAACCCAAACGAAGCCGCATGTATTGGTTTCATGGTTATCCTTTTCAACACAAGATAATTTATTCACAAACACAGAATATCTTTTTTACCCATTTTGAAATCAACCCCCTTCGCCCGGGTTCACACAGATAATCTTTAGTTCCAAAGTTCCAGACTTTTGAATCTCTACACTTCCTTCACGGTACGTTAACACTCGCAAGAAGCTGTCTGAGGATACGTGTGGAGGGTAGGACTCATTGCAGTAGTCGTGGTGAGTGCAGGTAGGGCTAACATTGGTGAGTGCATGTTCCGGGTGCTATGATCGGGATGCTAGTAACAACATCTTTTTTTATACTTAGTAGCTGAGTGGATACACTTTACGCTTTTTGGGATAATAGTACCCACTCAAAAATAAAAGCGTACACTTTTTGGGCCTTATGAACTCAGCGACTAAGTATATGCACTCACCCCAACCCACCCGTTCACCTTCTACTTGGAGGGTCGGGGGACCTAGTAAGTAGTTGTTTTGTAGACTTATAAGTATCATAACCCCAATTAGGGTCCCTTTTAGGGTACTTATAGGTCTACTTATTACGTACTTACTAAGTCCCCCGACCCTCCAAGTAGTCCTAGAACCGAAAAAACGTCACAAAACAAAACCCAAGCCCTGGCGCCAAATGGGGCACTTAGCCCTGGCGTTCTTCTGGTTGGGAGGACCCCCAAATATTGTACCCCTTAATTTTCGGAAACTCCCATATAGGGACCCCGTTAAGGCCTAAGTTCACAGAACGAAGTACTTGGCGTTCTACTGGTTGGGTTTTAGGACCTCAACTTTTTGGGGTTTCTATATGAACTGTAATAAGGAGGCTAAAACATTTAACTTTTTGGGGTTTCTATATGAACTGTAATAAGGAGGCTAAAAAGTTTAACTTTTTGGGGTTTCTATATGAACTGTAATAAGGAGGCTAAAAAGTTTAACTTTTTGGAGGGGTTCAGAAGTCAGCCAATTCCTTAATTAAGGGGTATTGGGCTCTCTGGGTAGCAGTATTGTAACATTGTAGGTCAGTATGTGGGAGAGTATAGCCTACTGGTTTAATCATCATTATTGGTTGGGTACTAGTAGGAGTTGAAGAATGTTTGTTATACGGAAATATGAGGTTCTTTAATCGTAGCGCTATGACCCTTACATACTCTTACTGTATGGAGGCAGTACCCAAAGTATTGGGATCAGGGGACTTAGTAAGTAAGGTTATAAGTACCTTAATTGGGGGTTATGAGTTATTCTCAGTATAGTTACCTTACATGATAACCCTAGTTACCAAGTCCCATGAGCCTTTAAGTACCCTTGAGACTAAAACCCAAGCACTGCGTCTAAGCATCTAGACCTAAACTGAGCCCGGAACGTTAAATTAGGTACGGTTGGGAGAATTTTAGAAAGATTACCTGATTGTTTAGTATAGAGCCCTAATTATAAATGATCTGGGGGACTGTTGAAGTCGACACCTAGTCCTAAACCCTAAACCCTAGTAAAAGACCAAGCCCTCTCCACAGGAAAGGAAGCAGCAGTCCGCATCGGTAAAGCCACACAGCTGGCCTGGGTCAGCAACTTGCAGCGCATTTTTGGGTTTAGGGTTTAGGGTTATTTTCTCTCACCCTTTGGGTCTGATAAGGGTCTATAGGTCAGCAACTTGCAGCACAGTTTCTCTAACCATGTGGGTCTTATAAGGGTTCGATAAGGGTTTAAAGGTTTCACGAGGGTTTAAGGGTCCAAGTATCAAATAATCACATACTCTCCCAACTGACGTACCTACGTTTCCATCCCGCACTCCAGTACCTAACTGTTATCTCCTTTGGACACTTACTCCGATAAAAGGCCATACTCTGGCCTCAGCGGAGTTCCTGTTGGTACCTGCCTTTGGGGCCCAAAGATTCCGGAAACTCTCAACCCTACTTGGAAGGTCGGGGGGCTTAGAAAGTAGGTAGTACAGACTTATAAGTACCCTAGTCGGGATCCTATCGGGGTTCTGATGCTTAGAAGTCTACAACAGAACTACTTACCCCCTTCAAGTAAACCCTTCTGTTGTGAGCCGAGCCAGGCGGGCGAACAAAGCGGCAGAACTAAAAAAGCATCTAAACCCCAACCCTAAACCCCAAACCCTAACACTAAGTCACTAAACCCTAAACCCTAAGACCCAAAATTCCAAATCCTACAGCCTTCGCCGCTGCATCACTAGATGAAGGTAGGTAGTCCCCAAATATATAAGAGTCCTCATATAAGGGATCCTTATTCGTACCTACGCTCATCCCGCCTTTTGAGGCCTCCAAGAGTAGCTGAGCCCTTCGAGATTGCCCCACACTCTCAACCCAGAGAATAGAGCCCGAAATCCTTTCTAAACTTGTAAGGTCACAGGGTTTAGGGTTTGGGGTAAGCTTAAGTACCTACTGAAACTGTTCCTGGGGGTTCTTAGCATAGTTGTACTTACCGTGCTCATGGTATCCTGGACCCGATAAAAGATCCAGACAAGTAGCCGCCAAAAGGATATCAAACCACTACACATTCTGGGTGAAGATAGGTAGTTTCTGCTGGTTCTAATTAGTTTGCCTAGACCCCTGAGAATAAACCTCAATCCCTGAATCCTAGGCCCTTCCCGTAAACCTTACACCCACACTCGTACTTGGAGGGTCGGGGAACCTAGTAAGTGGTTATTTTAAGGAATTATAAGTATCATAACCCCAATTAGGGTTCCCTTTAAGGTACTTATAAGTCTACATATTACCTACTTACTAAGTCCCCCGACCCTCCAAGTAACCCTTTGGCAGTTTCAGGGTTAAGGCTTTGAAGCCTCAGACGTCTTAGTAAGCACACTGCCCAGCTCGGTTTGAGTTGTTGTCCTTCAAGCTCTCTCGTGCTCTCAACCTCTCTCGCTCTCGCTCTCGCTCTCGCTCTCGCTCCCTCTCTCGCTCTCGCTCTCTCTCTCTCTCTGCCTGTTTATCTCTCTCGCTCTCTCCCTCCCTCCCTCCCTCCCCTCCCTCGCTCTCGCTCTCTCTCTCTCTCTCTCGCTCTCTCTCGCTCGCTCTCTCTCTCGCTCTCTCTCTCTCTCGCTCTCTCCACTCTCTTTCTCTCTCTGTCTCTCGCGCTCTCTCTTTCTCTCTCTCTCTTTCTCCCTCTCTCTGTCTGTGTCTCCCACTCTACAGAACATGTAGTGTGCTGCTTGGTATTGCAGTTTCGATCATCATGGAGTTCCAGATCTTGGCAGTATTAGTATTTCTCTGCTTGTAGATGGTGAAGCCAAGTTTGCAGCTTGCAAGCCGCATGAAGATTTCTGTGTTGCAGTGTTGCATAATAGACCCAAAGCCCTTAACCCTGAACCCCGCAGACCTAATCTTTAAGCCCAACAACCAAGCCCCAAGCCATATCATAGTCTCTAAGTCCACAACCCTACTTAACCCTAAATCAAGATCCATGTGATGTGTTTTTCTTTCTGTTGCAGGCCACATAAGGGTACTACAAAGCCCAGCATACCACCAACATTGCAGATTATAGCCAGACGGCCTGAACCCTAAACCCAAGTTATCGTTAAAGATCCAAGGTGAAAGATGTTTTGAAGAGCAGGTGCCAGTCTTCCCCCAGTTAGGATTTTTTCGGGTTCAGGGTTTCAACGGGTTGAGCAGGAACCCACTTTTTGGCTGTCGTGTTCAGCGCTTCGGGGGTTGACAGTTTCGGTGACCGAAGACGGTAGCATCGATAGAGGTCCCGCGTTGTATATGGGTAGTTGTCAAAATTAAGGTCCCTTTTGGGGTACCCTAAATAATAGGTGCCGTATTATAATAGGGACCCAAAAAGGGACCATAATTTTGACAACCACCCATATGGAGTTCCACAGATATCTACAGAAGTTCTGCAAGGTGCGCATGAAGGAGGGTTCAGAGGCTTAGGGCTTCTTGATACTGGGCTTTGGAGTACCAATACTTTTCCTTAAAGGCTTAAAGGAACCATTATGAAATAGAAGTTTATACTTTTTCTCCCGGTTTACTTAAAAGCCCAGGATACTGTTCTTATGGGCTTTCTTTAGGAGCCCGACAAGGGTATGACAAAACGGCGTTCTTGAACTTCGGGAATAGTGGTTATGTCATGCTGGGATGTGTACTTGGAGGTTCATGAGACTTAGTAAGTACCCTTGTGAGTACCTTAAGTGGGGTTACAAGTACTTGAGTTACCTCATTTACAACCCTGGTTACTAAGTCCCATGAACCTTTAGGCAGCCCTCAACCTGCCTTATGGAACCCATATAGATCCCTTTAGGGAGCCCTTTTTAAGGAACCTTAGTTATTAGGTCCCATGAGCCTTTATGTATGGGTGCAGGGTTCTCCCTGCAGCAGGAACACCCGCTGATCATCACATGTGCATCAGTGTTTGGTGCAGAGGCGCCCCGATTTTAACAAGTTGGGAGCTCATTGGGTACACGAACCCTCTAATAGAGCCCCATAGTCCCCTTAAAGGGACCCTACTATAAAATCCTATAGCAACAAAGCCCGAACAACATAAACCCAGAGGGTCCACTCACCCAAACAGTACGGGTTTAGGGTTCAATATCCGTACTCTGAATGGTTTTTGGACCTTGAAACCCTACTATTGGGACACTTGGAAATGCAATTTTTGAGGGTTCCTCAATATAGCAAATGGCACCGTAACCTACTACAATGCGCCATTCTGATTACTGAGGCTATGCCCAAACCCCCGGGAAGATCGAGAAAGTAAAGCTGGGAACCTAACCTACTTCAGGGTACTGTATAGGAGCCCCCTTAAGGGATGGATTTTTTGGATCCTCCTGGGGGTCTTGGGTACTTCTAAACTGCGAACCCGGAATCTTCTCGACCCCGAAGCATAAACGCAAAACCCAACGGGTTTAGGGTTCAGGGCAAGCACACTGCAGCCATGACCCATTTGGGGTTTGGGGGTCATGAGGTTTGGGGTCTGGGAAGCGGGGTGTTGAGTTTAACACTTCGGATGTTTATGGGGTTTGATTCAGGGGCCTCAAAAGGTAGGATGAAGGTTCCTACATTACCTTTATCCCACGCCTGGAGGCCTCCAATTGATTCACTTGAAGAAGCCGGGCTTAGTAAGTAGCTTGTAGTCGGGTTTAGTACGCGCATGTACTCCTAATTCACCCCAAACCCTAAACCTCAAACCCAAACCCTAAACGTAAATTTCAATCTCCAAACCCCTAAGGGTCCAAGGACCCAAAAAGTGGGGGTTTCAAGCTTCAAAAACCATTCAGAGTATGGCTTTGGACCTAAACCTACTAACTAGGTACTTGGACCCTCTGTGTTCAATATGGGGGTGTAAGGGATATAGAGGGTTAAGACTTCAAAACTAGGTATCGATTTGGGATGTTAATTGTCTTGGTGTTTAAGATATAGTATAGCCCTAATGATGAATAGTCATGGGGACTCTTGAAATCGACACCTAGTAGAGGCTTCAGGGTTTAGGGTTTAAGGAAGTATAGACTCAAAGTTCGAATGTTCCATGTACCCAGGGTCTGCTATAGGGTCGGGGGATCCCAAAATTTTGCGCTCTCTGGGAACATGATAATAACCCCAGGCCCGAATCCCTACCTGCAGTGCTTGTGCGGGTCCCCTTTTAGGTTGGGGTGTTATAGGATTTTTGTATTTTTCTAGGGTTTACCTGCTTAGGGTCTATAGGGCCGAGGGTTTGACTGCTTTAGCGTTCTTAGGGGTTTACACTTGAGGTCGGTTTATGAGTATGCACCTGTGTTAAGCCCATAGGGGCCCCGATCATATGGCTAGGAATCCTACATTCCGTGAAGGCCCCTGATCTGTTGCACATTCTGCACACAGCTTCTTATGTTCCTACTTTACATGAATGTGCAGGTAACAAGACACAGTCCTTAACCCGAGATAATGAAGTGTTCCTTCTGGCCACAACTGTCGTTGCTAGTGCTGTCGTAGTTTGGCGAGCCAGGTCTCCAATGGCATCTAGCTGGGTGGAACGGGCACTCCGGCCACGTTCAGAGATCAGGTCTTGCAGTACTTATAACTTCGGTTTAGGGTTTAGGGTTTATAACCTACTTGATAATGGTTCATTTCGTTACTACTCGTACCGTGCTTCCGGGGGTATCCTATCAGTGGTTGACACCCAGACCCCAATGATTAACCCAGAGGGTCCAAGTACCCAAATAGTAGGGTTTTAGGTCCCAGAATGCATACTCTAAGTGGTCTTTGGACTCTGAAACCCTACTATTTGGGTACTTGGACCCTTAGGGACAAGTAAACCCTAAACCCTACACCCTAAACCCGCCGCCCTAAACACCCTAAACCCTAAACCCCGACCCTACGCCCTAATTCTACTACTGGGTTACTGGCGCCCTTAGGGTAAGGCTCCTATACATAAAGTAAAGCCCAGGGGGACACAGGGTTCAGGGTTTAGATCCGAAGGAACCCCGGGAGGCTCTTAAGAAGTAGATCCCTTTAAGGGCTCCTCTAAGGGCTTCTTTAATGGCTCCTTTCAAGCAGCCCTTAAAGGAGCGTTTAAAGGAGCCCTTAAAGGAGCCCCTATAGGAGCCCTTATGGGTGTTCCTCAAAGGGATCTATAAGGGTTTAGAGTTTATAGGGGATCTACAGTTTCTGGGGAATAGATCCCTGAAGTGGGGTCCTGCAATCCTGCAAAGTACGTTATAGTAGTAAAGGGTAGACATTAGGGGGATCTACGCTTTAGACCCTCCCGGATGTTTGGGTTTAGGGACTTATATAGACTCAGGGGGTCCATGTACCTAGATAGTATATACGTTGGCTTCAATTAGAGTACTCATAAAGGGGTCTACTATACCAGGTATCGATTTGGGATCATTTCTAACTTCCCTTATTGTTTGATATAGGGCCTAATATATAATTCTTGGGACTGTTGAATCGACACCTATAGTCTAGGGGTCGTTTAATTGTTGATAACTGATAACTATAGGTTAGATAAGGCTTCTAGAACGGTTTCTTTAAGAGTTAATTGCAGTTTGTGGCTTTTGCCGGAAAGGTTTTGACCCTAGGTTGTCTTCTAGGGTTTGGGGTTTCAGGTTTCAATTTAGGGTTTCGGGTCGAGGGCTCCGGATATCCTTTACTGGCATACACTTATTGCGCAAGAAGTCAAGCAACAAACATGGTCTTTTCGGGTTTAGGGTCTAGGGGTCCGGATATCCTTTAAGCTTTGCAGGAATAGACTTATTGCGCAAGAAGTCAAACAACAAAACTGCTCTGTGGGTCCAAAATGTCATGAATGTTGCTTAAGCACTTGTTCCCGAAGGGTCATCCTAGAAGGCCAGAAGTTCGGGGGCTAGTGTTTGGAGTTTGGGTTCTTCATGCTTTCAAAGTCAAGCAGAATACCAGCTTTGGGGGTTTGGGGTTAGGCTTTAGGGTTTAGGGGTTTAGGGTGAGTAGTTTGCCTAAGGTTCGAGTGGTTTCTATGACGTCTATGCCATATATCTGTGGAACCTTAAGGAATGACATTGTTAATGACTTCGACGTCGACAGGTTTAGGGGCACGCTGGATCTCCAACCGTTGACCCTGGAGCCCGAGTGGCAAATGCCACTTGATTGTCGAATATACCTGAAGCCATAGTTTGGGGATGCGGCCTGAACTTGTTGGCAAGTAGCGTTTGTCAGGGCCTCTGGATAACCCTATGATAGAGGTCTTTGCCTGATGGTAGCATGAGAGCCCGCAGAAGCCCATTTTGATTGACTATATTGGGGGGCCCACATGAAACCAGACACTTCATGAAAGAACCCTACACTACCCCGCAAAAAAGCGAGTCCTTCAAAAGAGCTAGGATTTTGAGTTCAGGACTCAAGGTTCATGGCTTAAAGTGTAGCTGAGCAGATCCATATACCCTTCACCGGTGAACTTCTGCATTATCTGAACCGGCCAGGCACCGAACCGAGTTCGTGTCCATCCCAGCTCGACACTGTTCGGAGAACCTGTGACTCAGTTTAAAGCTTTTTTTGTCGGAGCTGGCTTTGAAACCGAGCAAAGCCGCAGCCGACCACCTTTCCTAGAGGGGCCCAAAGTGCTTGATGATTACTTCTTCGGGCTTGCAGCTACTCTTTCTTGTAGACCTTAAACCCTCATGGCTTAGATTTGGGCCTTAAACCCTAAACCCTAAACCTTAAACCCTCATGGCTTAGTATTTAGGCGGGCATCTGACTGTTCAGCACTTGGACCCCGAGGATTTCTTTTAAGTTAAAACTTTTAAGGTATCATTTAAGAGATGACTTCCTTGCAGATGGCAGAGCCACACCGGATGTTGTTGGTGGTTTAGGGTATAGGGCTTTAGGGTTTATAGGGCTTTAAGGTTTGGGGTTTAGGGAGCCGCACCGGATGTTGGAAGGTTTGTATCGGGCCGAGGCTAAGGTGTCTAGGGGTTTGGGATGGTTTTACCCAGAGAGCCCAATACCCCTTAATTAAGGAATATAGCTTCAATCAGAATATGAAGCCCTTTATAATTTAAGCCATATTCCTTAATTGAGGGGTATTGGGCTCTCTGGGTACGGTTTTTAAGCTGGGTTGCGGCCAGCCATTCCTCTAAACCCTAAACCCTGTCGAACCTGAATAACTGAGCAGTTTTCAGACGGAGCTCGCATGTTCACGGGTGCCGGGTTCAAGGGGAGAAGAAGACTTTACACAGTGAAGTTATAGATTCGGCCTAAACCCTAAACCCTAAACCCTAAGCCGTATTACTAATTGTAGATTAAGGCTTTGCGGCAGATGGTAGTCATTGTAGTATAACTCTGTACGGACTTAAGGGGAGGTTAGCACTAGCTAAGTACTCAGCCTTGGCCTTCTCCGTGGTGTTTGCGTTTGGGGGAATCCCTCTGCTGGGATCGGGTCATGCCCACAACCAGAAAAATTCTATGGGGTTGAGGGCTTAACGGTATTGTTTACAGACACGTGTATGGGAACCACCACTCTCGAAGAATTGACCATCTGACCCCATACCCTAAACCCCAACCTAAACCCCAAACCCCCCTCCCACCCCTGGTGCAGTCATGGGCTGCGGTTTAGGGCATGGTCCAGCTGTGGTTGTTAGAGGTTAGGGCGGGGTTTGCTCGTACGGTTTGGGTGGAAGGGCCTAGGATAATGTTGGGTTACTGCCGCACGTGGCTCGCCTGATCTTTTTTGTGTCAGGGTTTGCTCCCACACTTTCACTTCTCAACACGCAGCTCAAACTGAGGGCAGGGCCCTCAGGGTGCTGTTTTTTTTTAAACATTTCCAACCTCTTATCTTGGTGCACTTGGGCTTTGTATTTTGCATGCGCAGAGACAATACCCAACAGGGGTGCCCTTCAAGATCAACGGGCAAGGCCAAAAGGATAGACTGAGCGCTTAGGGTTAGTTTTGTGAAGTAGATATCTCGGGAAAGGGTCGCTTATTGGGCCCCATGTCGAACAGACAAGCAATTCCACATGAAGGTATATATATATATCATAATGTATATGTACAGAGATCTATCTAACTGACCATCTATCTATCTTTCGATCTACCAACCTGTCTATATGCCTATCTGTCTATTTTTCTATCTATCAGTCTGATCCATTTATCCATCCATCTATCTGTTTATCTATCGATCTAACGATCGGTCGATCTATCTATCTATCTGTCTATCTCGATATCTGTTGATCTAATATCTGACTTTCTAACTATCTATCTATCTGTCTACCGCATATCTACCTATCTATCAGTCTATCTACCTAATCTATCAGTCTATACATCTGTCCATGAATCTATATGTTTCTTCACATGCACATGTGTATATATGTATGTATACAGCTTCGCGCGTTTTAGTCATATCCGCTTGTTCTTTACAACAAAACTGTTATGTGCATATACGAAGTCGCTGCATGGGTCAGGTTATATTTTTTCAAACCCCGAACTCTTAACCCTAAACTGAACTACCAAGCAAGAACGGTAAACCAGAATTCTTAGTTTAAGATGTCAGGCCTTGTTTATTGAGCCTAAACCCTACACCCTAAACCCTAGTCGTTTTTACGTGATCATTGTTCGATCCTAACTTCATTCATCCAGTCAGTCAGTATTTTCATCGGTTCGACGGTTCGTTTTTGCGTTCTTCATGGAAGAACTAATGCTTCATGCATTCCTTCCGTCGTTCTTCGCCTTGCTCCTTCCGTCATTCATTAACTTGTGAATTTATGTAGTGTGTCGTTCATCCATTCATTCATTCATTCATTCGTTTATTCATACATTCATGCATTCATGCCGTCATGCATCCAAGTAGTTAGTCAGTCAGTCAGTCTGTCAGTCAGTCTGTCAGTCAGTCAGTCCATCAGTCAGTCAGTCTTTCAGCCAGTCTCTCAGTCAGACAGCCCTTCTGTCATTCTGCTATACAGTCATTCAGGCCATCCATCCATCCATCCATCCATCCATTGCTAGTTTTCTTCTTCACTGCTTCCTTGATTCATTCACTCATGCACCACACATTTTTCCCGATGCATATTTCAGGATTCACGTGTTGGTCTGCTTAGTGTAACCCTAAACCCTAAACCCTAAGACTATTCTCATACCCACTAACGGCCATGGTGGAGCTGAGACACCCAAGATGAAGTTTATGGTGTGCTTTCGACCTGTTTCAGGGTTTAGGGTTTAGGGTTTAGGGTTTCCAGATTCTACCTGGCGAAAATGAATGTCTGCTTGCCGTCTGCATGCATACAGGGCTGTCTTCTGTCTGTCTGTATGCATGTGCCTTTGTTTGTAGGTATTCATGTAATGCAGTAAATACTGCAAGGTACGGTAACGTAATGCAATGTCATGTATGTCTGATGCCTTTCTTTATGTATGTATGACTGTATGTACGTATAGCCTAACCTACCCAACCCTACTTTTTTGTACGTTCTTATTATAAACCCTAATATGGAATTTATAGGGTCCCTAGAAAAAAGTAGGTTTTGGTAGGTTAAGGTGCAAAGCACGTTGATCCTCTCGCCAGTGCCACTGTGCATCCAAGCTTCCTGCCTGCATCGCATAAGAGCCGAGTGCAGGTTCTCAGAACTACCCTAAGCCCTAAAGCCCTAAAAACCATAAGGACCCTTAGGGGCTAGGGGGAGGGGGGTAGGGGGCCTTAATACCTATAAGAAGGACCTAATAAGGCCAATCCTATCCCAACCATGAACTAGGTACGTGCAAGGTCATATAGCGGCCTGAATATCTCGGAGTTCCGAGGGTCCCTATTATAACACGGCACCTATGATTTAGGGTACCCGCACAGGGACCTTAATTTTGACAACTACCCAAATGTACTAAAAAAGTTGAGTCCCCTGATCTTGCAACCACAACTTTTAAAGCCGGAAGATGTTCTCCGGAAGCTTGACCACCTGTGGGTCCAAGCAAGGCATGCCAAGGGTTAGGCTGTAACAGTTTAGGCTTCGGATTTCAGGCTTAGGGTTTGGTTGAGGCTTCGGGTTACAGGTTTATCTGCACTGCGCCGCCGGACTAGTATGTACTGCCCTAGTGACCCTAGTGCTTGGACCCAGCGGGTTAGCTGCCTGTGACTCTTGACGCATCCACTTAGCTCGACAGTGGTGGTTGTCGAAAACATCGTGATGCCCGCCCAAGAGGGTCCAAGTACCCAACTAGCTTAAACACCCTTAAAAAAGACCAGCTTTTGGGTCCTTGAACCCTTTAAAGGGCGCATGGAGGCGAATCGCCTTCGATTCGACGCCACTTCTCGATGGGAGCCATGGCTTCCTGCTGCTGAAAAGGGTTTAGGGTTTAGGGGTTTAGGGTTCATACCAGCAGTTCCGTAAAGGGGTTCCCAGAGAGCCCAATACCCCTTAACTAAGGAATATGGCTTAAATTATATTGGGCTTCATATTATGATTTAAGCTATATTCCTTAATTAAGGGGTATTGGGCTCTCTGGGTTCCTAAAGGGATCTATAAGGGTTCTATCAATTAAGGTGCTTATAACCTTACTTACTAAGTCCCATGATCCTCCAAGTACCAGCATAATACAGGGGCTTAAGATAATTAGTGTAGGGGCCTTAATGATTACCTATACTTTTTGGGGGGGCCCGTATTATAATTATAGTCTCGCGGGCCCAAAAACCTTGCTGGTATTGTTAAGGCCCCTATATATTTCCAATATTATTCCTCAGGGTTCCTTGTTTTAAAGTTGTTGTTTGTACATGAGCCCCAAACCCCATTCGAGTTATGAATTCAGCCAGTCTTTAAAAAACTTAGATTGTTCGGGTTGCTGTAAACCCTAACCAGAGCCCTGCAGCCACGGAAGCATGCTGCGGCCATGACCGTCTGAAGCGGTACGTTTGAAGCGTATTCCAAATGCTGCCGATGTCGAGGCTTCTCGTGTGCAAACCCTAAGGGGCCTAGGTCTCTTATGGGGGATAGCGGTCGGAATGGCTCGTCGTAGTCGTAGTAGTAGTGGTAGTAGTAGCAGTAGTAGTAGTAGTACTAGTAGTAGCAGCAGCAGCAGCAGGAGTAGTAGTAGTAGTAGTAGTAGTAGTAGTATAGTAGTAGTAGTAGTAGTAGTAGTAGTAGTAGTACTACTACACTACGACGACGACGACTACTACTACTAGTATCTGTAGTACTAGAAGCACTAGTAGCAGTAGTATATGGCTTAATAGGTGTTTTATGGGCTTTTCATAGGGATTTTTGTAGGGGTTCAGGCACGCACTGTAGTACTAGTATAGTCGCTGCGTATGTATTTTATGCTCACAATCCCCGCAACCTTCGAATTATCCCTTAGAGCCCTTAGCCCGCGACACCCCTGAATCAGCTGAAGCCCGGGACCCTAAAACCATTATCTGGGAACTGTCAGGACTCATATTTTAGGCCAAAAGATCCTAAACCCTAAAGCCTAAACTTGCGAGAAGTACCTCGATGGCAGTAGTGACTGCACTCTCCGCTCTACACGTCAAGTCAGCCCCTGAGCCCAGGTAACTGCAGTAGTGGGCTATTGTTTCTTATACTTTATATCAGCCAACAGGCCCTATACTCTACTCCCATCATCCAGTAAAACCCTAAACCGCCAAACCCTAAACCTAAAGCCCTAAATCAGTAGCCCACTGTATGCGTAACTGGGCTCCTGGGTTCAGAGTATATCAAGATCCGAGCGCCTTACTGTCTCGGTTCGATTCGTTCTTTTGGCCCAGTTCGAGACTCATACGGTTGAGGAAATAAATCCTGCATTACCCATAATCAGGAATATACCATAATTCCCAAAGGTCATAAAAGTAATGCAGGATTTATATCCTCAACCATATCGCTCAGGTTCGAGTTTCGAGTACATCAATAAGGTCTGTTGCGAGACCTGCTCGTTATCGGACAAGCGTTCTGCATGAGCATGCTGGCCTTGGCCCGTTGCCAACATTGCCTAACCTTAGCCATTCGCGTCCGTACCGTTGCCCTAGGTATTGGCATCCCGGGCCTGTGTGCTTGCAAGTGGCTGTTGTGGTTAATGCATGTATGTGTGAAGCATTGTTTATTCATCTACTTATCTTTCAATTATATATATATATATATCGTTTAGTTTTTGTATGTACGTATGTACGAACGTATGCATGGATGGAAGTGTGTACCTGCTGATGTAGGCCACTTCCAAATGCCGCGCTGTCGCGGTTGCAGCAGCTGTGTATATGCAACACACGACATGCTCTGCTGGGCACTGTTTTGTCTATGTGCCATACCCCATGTTCCGAAGTTTTGTCTTGTTAGCCGAATGTGCAACATCGCAGGAGTTTTGCTGCATGTATTGTGTAAATGTAGTTATCCGTGTGTGTTTGTGTGTGAAGTACGTAAGTCTGCATGCATGTATGTAAGTAAGTATGTATGTAGTATGTATATAAGTAAGTAGGTAGTTAGATAAGTGCGTAAGTATGTCTGTGTATTTGTATGCATTCATGCGTGCATGCATGCATGTATGTATCTATGTATGCATGCATTTCTAAAAGAATGTAATTATGTGTTTGCGCATGTATGTAGGTAGGTCGGTAGGTAGGTAGGTGGGTAGGTAGGCAGGTACGAAAGACTATAAATGCATGTTTGTACGAGCTGCGCATGTGTTTGTATGCATGTATGTACGTATGAATGTATGAATGAATGAGTGAACAAATGAATGAATGAGTGAATGAATGGACGAGTGAATGGAGGATTGTATCCATGTACGCGTGTGGGCTTGCATGTACATGTATGTACGTATGTATGGCTGCTTGTCTGTCGGTATTCGTATATGTATGCAACTATGTACGAGGTACGTATGTACGTCCGTACTCATGTAGGTAGGCATGTATTTAGACTTATGTCTCCAATGTGTGCGAACGTCTGCTTGAACTGTTCAATGAATTGCATGTATGCACATGCATGCTTCTGAACGTGTACGACTGCTTGTACCTTCAGCTACAAGTAGGTGTACAGGTATGTCATGTATGCATGCATGCATGCATGCATGCATGCATGCATGCATGCAGGTATGTATGTATCTCTGTCTGTTTGTGTGCGAAAGGACAACGTTCCAGAATGCACAACAAACTACCCAAAAGTAGTAGCTATGCAAGCTCACTCAACTGTGATGCAAAGTAAACCCGGAAGTTCAGAGGCGCCTTTCTCACTGCACAGCAAAGTGTGTCTTGAGCCAACAGGGTGTTGACAAAGTCTCTGGGAAAGGATAACGTGTTATTTTCACACGCCTCCTTGAGACTACAGTACTATACTTACGTCTCACACAAAGTATAGCACGTCGAAGAAATACAAGCATCAAAAGTGTGCTTCAGGGATGTTCGGGAGAAAGCGCAAAGTGCTCAAAAGTTTTGCTGCCTTGCGGCTGTCGGCAACGTACCTCCTGTCTACGGTACAAAAGTTGCACTAAAGGTTCGAAGAACTGCTGGAGAAAAGTGGTAGGCCCATCAAAGTGCAGCTACCAACGTCGTTGTGCCAAAAGTTACTTGTAGCGTGGGCGACTCCACGGTACATCAAAGTACAGCGTGGGATCGGCACAGTAAAGTGCAGCGATCAGCCAAAGTTGGCCCAAAGCCCAACCACACCAGTGGCGAAAAGTGGCTTGCCAAAAGCGTTTCCCAAAGTCACAGCCTGGGGCGCGNTCGGCACAGTAAAGTGCAGCGATCAGCCAAAGTTGGCCCAAAGCCCAACCACACCAGTGGCGAAAAGTGGCTTGCCAAAAGCGTTTCCCAAAGTCACAGCCTGGGGCGCGCAAAGTGCTCAAGCACTTCCGTGGGACCTGGTCCCACCATGGTGTATATTCAACACCCTGCCCCAAAAGTGCGCCGGTATGGGAATATGAAAACATCGATAAAAACCACTGTTGGGATTCTGCAGCAAAGTGTTGAAGTAATCAACACCGACATAAGGTGCGATGGGATGCACCAAAGTCACCATGGACTGCAAAGTCCCCGCATCCTGCTGATGCGACAGTGTCAAAGTTCCAGCCATTGCCACGAAAAAGTCAACGTAGCGCCGGTTCCATACATTATTGTAAAAGTTCATTCCACCTGCGCCAGCCCAAGCGCATGCTCAAAGTTGTGACCATCGCTGTGTGGACAAAGTCCGGAAGACCTTGTTGGCGACGGATCGACAACCCAAAAAGTAGCATCAAAAGTGCTGAGCGCGGAGAGAACGA
The DNA here is from genome assembly GCA_003297005.1 of Symbiodinium sp. clade A Y106. Classification (NCBI taxonomy): domain Eukaryota; class Dinophyceae; order Suessiales; family Symbiodiniaceae; genus Symbiodinium; species Symbiodinium sp. clade A. The sequence continues at coordinate 3,695 of BGNK01000958.1, read as the reverse complement.
AAAGTTGAGGAAGCCATTGCTTCCCCAAGTGCAGTCGCTTCCTTGCAGAACGAAGGCTTGCCCATGCAAAGTGTTTTGCAACCGTGGCACCAAAAGTTCGCGGGGAAGCTCACCCACACCATGAAAGTACACATTTCATTTGCATTTAAAGTCCGCGACACTCCAGGAAGTGGCTGCCGAAACACCAGCTGAAACACCGTAACCTGAACCAAAGAAAGTTCAAAGTTGGTCCACAGCCGTGGGTGTTCCTTGCCCGGAAACAAAGTAGCCGCCAACCTAGGCAACTCCCTCAACATGAGGGGTCCCGGGGCCACCTGCAAAGTATGCAACTCCAGGCCACGAGGGGAAAGTTGCTCCACCTGCCGTGTCATCAGAAGCTCGCGGAAAGTCTGCGGATTGTAGGCCGCAGCAAAGGTCAAAAAGTTGACCGGGGCAGCGTCCCAGAAAGTATACCTGCCACCCGGCATCACATCCCGGCTCGGGTCTTGCCGAGGTGGTGGCAAAGTCTTCGGTGCCATCACGGCTGGGGTTGCTTGCGGCCAAAAGTGACCAACCGAAGCAGCCTTCGCAAAAGTTTGCGAAACAAGCTCCGGACAAAGTTGATCAATCCTGGGCCACAATTGACAGCAAAAGTGCCAATGCCCCAAAGGATGATGAGGCCAAGCACGTAAAAGTTCAAGCCAGCCACTGCCAAAGTTCTCCTCCGGATTCACCGGTGGAGCGAGGCCGGCTGCCTCAAAGTCTCTTCTCTGCAAAAGTGGAGACCGCTCCACAGTACAGGGGCGGCCACCACCCCACCTTGACTGGTGGGCGGCAAAGTCAAAGCCCGATTGGGCAGCTCTTTCCACCAACAGTCTCAGGATTCTGAGCTCTGCGTCCGAAAGTGGCGGCTCAGGTGGCAAGATCTGATTGTTGTCCATCTTGCCACAAAGTTCTCAGAAAAAAATGCAGAATGCAGCGTAAAGTCAGACAGACCATGGCGCACCGAGCGAACGAGCGACCAAAGTTCGAGTGAAAGCCGTTGCGGCGAAAGGCGCAAAGTTAAAAGCAAAACCCACGACAAAACCCGAACACCCTGGACGGAAAGTCAAGTGAGCTTATATGCACATTAAAAGTGGTGCGCTTGCACCGGAAATTCGCCGTTGAAAAGTCATCCACCATCATGGTTTCACGGCAAAAGTTTCTTCCTTTTCGGAACGGAGAAAACGGAAAACTGAAAAGCTCATCTTCAAAGTTGGTTCCGCGAAAATCGAAAAATTCCTAGGACGAGCGAAAGTCGAAGACATGTCGAACTGCACAAGCAAAAGTACATGTCCGTACAAGCATGAAAAGGACATGTCCGCAAGAACGTGGTTCTCTCAACTCTCAAAGTCATCTTCTTTCTCGTCTGGGTTCTTCTGGGGAAAAGTGGCAAACCGCAAACCCGCAAAGGCGGGTGGCTAAACCTCATTGCAAACCCAAAAGTAGGAAGATGGCGGTGCAACGTATCCTTTGCGATGTACTTAGTAAGTATATCCGCCGGGTTCAATTTTCCTAAAACTTTCTTTATGCGAACCATGCCTGAAGCAGCAAGTTCCTGAACATAAAGAAGCGAAGCTCAACATGCTTCGTCTTGCGGCTAGCGCTAAAACGTGAGGCTATGCTCTGACCAACATTGCTATCGGTAAAAACGGTTAGCCTTCTGAAAAATCTTGGACTCCTCACAAAAGTGCGTACGCGGTCCCAGACCCGATCGCATAGAGTTCAGCCTCTCCGCTCGAGAGGGCCACAGTGGCCTGGGTCCTGCTGTGCGAAAGTATATTCGCACCGAGCACAAACCCAGACCACCGTTCGGATCTATAAAATAGAGCCGCTTGAAGACAAGCAATATAGAGCCGCTGTTGCCAAAATAGAGCCGCAACTTAAAAATAGAGCCGCCAGTCGGCTTCACGAAAATCAGCAAAACAGAGGTAACACCGGGTTTGAGCCAAAACAAGCGATGAGACACGACTTTTGCATTCCTGCACGAATGCATATATCTGTACACCGAAAAACGGCAGCAGCTNCGATGAGACACGACTTTTGCATTCCTGCACGAATGCATATATCTGTACACCGAAAAACGGCAGCAGCTTGTGCTACACCAAGGGCAGATGCTCATGAATCTCGCCTTTTGAGCCACCAATCTCGTATTGAGCCACAAATTTATTTGAGCCAACAAAACATTAAGGACATTAGGGCCATTAGGGTTTTGTATATGATATTGGGACAAAGGATTATATGAAAATATGGAAATAACACAATGCACATACATGACTGAGTGTGCCTGCGTGCAAGCTTCTGTTTGGGCTTCAGGTTGGGCAGGTTGGGGGCTTTGTAGGGCTTAGAGCTGAAGGTTTAGAGTTTACCGGTTAAGCTTCGGGATTTGGGACGGGACTTTGGCTTATTCTGATTAGTGAGTCTTTGTAGGTTCGAATCTTGGGGCACTTTAGGCGCTCAGGGAATTTTAGCTCAAAGGAATCGGAGCTTCGGCCTTGATAGTCGGTTTAAGGTTTCGGGACTCGGGGTCCTCAGGTCGCTTGAAATTTCCGGGTCTAAGCTTTGCTTTCTGGGTTTTGGTGTTGATGTTCGGGCTTCGTGTCGAGCTTGGGGTCTGCCAAACCCTAAGCCGGAAAACTTAAACCATAAACCCTAAACCCTAACACCCCAAGCTGCAGAGTGGAAGCTGCTAGGCTCTGANTCTGCCAAACCCTAAGCCGGAAAACTTAAACCATAAACCCTAAACCCTAACACCCCAAGCTGCAGAGTGGAAGCTGCTAGGCTCTGAAGAGCTGCATTATTCCACTTACACACACACACACCAATTATAAACTTGACTTTCGAAGTAACGAAGCGACCAGTATGTAGCACAAGCCTGGCCCGCCCAAAACCCGAAACCCTAATTTTAAACCGAAGAAAACCAAAGCTCGACCCTTCGATTTGCGCCGCTGGTGTTGCGAATCTCGGTGCTGCAGCTTGGCCACTATGATGTGCACTGGGGCTTTCGGGAAGCATTTATATTGACCCTAAACCCTACAATATCCTAACCCATACCTTTTTGGCCCACAAAGCACATCGTAGAGGTGAGATCTAGCTTTGAGCAGGTAAAAGCGAAAGCCAAAGAAGCTGCAGCATTGAATCTGCTCTTTGTCGATCATCCTGGGGCAAGTAAGTTTGNTATCCCAAATAGAAATGCGAAAACCTAAAACCCTTGAGCCCTAAACCATCCTAAGCCTGAAAAGCTTGGGGTTTCGGGTTTAGGTCTTCGGTTTTCAGGAAAAGAGTGAGCTATGGCGCAGCAAGTGCTTCTACACGTGTCGATCTACACCCAAACATCAGGGTAGGCAGGGTTTAGAGTAGGGGTTTATAGGGTAAAGTTCAAAAAACTATAAGGAAGCGATGCCGACAGCCCTTATCNTGTCGATCTACACCCAAACATCAGGGTAGGCAGGGTTTAGAGTAGGGGTTTATAGGGTAAAGTTCAAAAAACTATAAGGAAGCGATGCCGACAGCCCTTATCTTCGGATTCGTCTTAAACTGAAGCTTAGCACTCGCCACATTCTCGATAGCAAAGGCAGCCTCGGCCATCTTCTGGATCTGCGGCCCGGCAAGAGTGATAAACTCCACCAGCTTGCCCACGTAGCCATCACCGAACTCCTTCTTGAGCTTTGCACTCT
>BGNK01000957.1:167072-184279 GCA_003297005.1 Symbiodinium sp. clade A Y106 | reverse complement strand
TGTCGGTTCGTTCTTCTACAGCCTTTTGCATCGACACTGCAGTACTTCACCACCCTGACGGGTCGGTTTGCCTCCTGTGCAGAGTGAGTGAAGGGTAGTCCGCATTCACAGATTTTTTTGTAACTCTCGCAAAGCGAGCAGTGCCATGATGTAGCGTAGGTATATCGTTGTACGCCTCCTCCGCTGCGCTCCAATGCGCGGGGGGTGTTTTTAATCCTTTTGTGTACGTATATTAGTGTTTTACCTACGTTACGACATTGGCTCAAGTGAACAAAAAGTCCGTGCGTTCTGCTGCTAACAATAAAATTCTTATGCCCATGTGCTTTTTGGGTCCCTAAGATAAGAATAGCCCTACAGAATATCGAGCCACGGCCGGGCCGCCCGAATGAAGAAATGCATGAGGGATGCTGCTTCCCCGAAAACCTGACCATCAAAGCCCCAAAAGCCCCTATATTATAGTACCTTTATAGTATCCCTTATAGTAACCCTTCTAGACCCCTTCCAAAGGAACCTAAGCCCTGAACCAGAAACAAGAACCCTCAAGACCCTCAAAGCCTCGCTTTGAGCCTCCCGGCCGCAGGAAGTCGAAGGAGTCTCCGAAGGCGGCGCCTGGGAAAAGGGTGTCTCAGGAACAGGTTTAGGGCCTGGTTTAGGATTTTAGGATACAGCCATGTTATCCATAGATCATTATAGCCGTATACTCCCTTCATGCATGAATGCATGCATGCATGCTGCATGTGTGCACATGTGCACGCAAACACTGTGCATGCACGGGTACATCAGCCTAAATCGGAATCACTCCTACAGCTGGGCATCCACGCGTGGCCACGGCCCACATGAGCTGCGCCAGCAGAGGCAGTCGAAGAAGACTCACCGGGCCGACGACCTCGGTTTAGGCTTCTGAGTTGTTGAAAATACGTAGATGCTATACTATACTAAACTAGCATGGTACATATATAACTAAATAACTACATAACTATGTAAATCGTCTTGTATAAGGGTTGACAGACGCGACATTCAAAAGCGGAGATTCGTAAGTTCTACACCCTCAGCCTTTGTACGGATGGAGCGAAGCTGAGTCCATTAGAAGCCTGCCGTGTAAGACCCAAACCCCCGGCCCAAAACCCTCCCCTCCAACGTCAGGGCTCCGGCTAGGGCAGAGGAAAGGACAGTGGCCAAGAAGTACACTGCCACCTGTGGCAGCGACTGCCTGGCAGTAGGATGCTTGCAGAAACGTGCGAATCATTCTTGGCTCAGTCTCCGCCCAGGTAATATAGGGGCCTTAATAATTAAAATTGGGGTTTCGGGCCCATTATACTATAATTAATTGTATCAAGGAACCCCCAAAATAGTATAGGTAATTTTTTAGGCCCCTATATTAATATGAAAAAACTGATGCAGTTCTGGCCCGGGTCTGCGGTACAACCTTAACTGCTTTAACTCTAGTGAACTGTATTGCCCGAAACACCCAACTCGAAACCCTAAATATAGTCCTACATCCTAAAATCCAAATCCTACAACCCCAGCCACTTTCTGACTCCGTTCTGCACCGGCATAGGGCTTACTTGTATCTAGGGTTAGTGAGACTGAGTTTAAGTTCAGAGCTTCTGGTTCCGGTTCAAGGAACCCTGAAATTGCCCTAAAACTCCTCGAGCCCACCCTAACCCCCCCTAAACCCCCACCTCAAATCCTAAAATCCAACCCCCCCAGCCCCCAACCCCAAACCCTGAACCCTATAGAACAAAACCTGAAGGCTAAACACAAAACCCTATACCCCAAACACTGAACCCTAAACCCCAAAACCTGAACCCTAAACCCTATACCCTATACCCCAAAACCTGAACCCCACACCCTAAGGGTCCATGTACTCATATAGTAAATACATTGGCCTTAAAGTAGTCCCTATATAGGTACTTTGGGGCCAAAGTATATACTATTTGGGCACATTGACCCTTAAACCCTAAACCCTTATACTAACAGCCTCGTGGTACACATGGACCCTTAGGGTAAACCCGAGGCAAAGATGGAAGCGGGCCGAGAGTACCCGAGCTCCCAAAGGAGGGACGTCGGTTGATCCAGCATCTGCAACATGGCCCTCAGTCGCTAGCTTTGTTTTTGAACTTCTTTTCTCCAAGTCGCCAGGGTTTAGGGGCGAGGGTCTATATGGTTTAGGGTTTAGGGTCTATACGGTTTAGGATTAATGGTTTGGGGTCTATATCGTTTAGGATTTATGGTTTAGTATTAAAGGTTTAAGTTTACAGATGTTAGGGGTTTAGCATTCTCGCATTTAGAGTTTGAGGTCTGGATGTCAATGAGTTCAGACTCTACGCATTTGAGAACAGCTTGGGGCACTGGAAATTTCAACCGACCAACCAAAATCAGAAACTCAGAAGTAAAATGCAGAGTACGGGTCTGTAGGTTGGTGTACGGAATCCGACCTTCTGCTTCTCTACTTTATTTGTGCCCGAACAGCCGCCCTTATTGCTGTCTGATTCCTTCCGCTGCAACTATTGCTAATGCTGTAAGCACCTGATGAACTTGCCATGTCAACAATCGCCACTACAACCCTAAACCCTAAACCCTAATCCCTAAACCCTAAACCCTAATCCCTAAACCCTAAACCCATAAACCCTCAGGTTCCATGTCGGTGCTAACCTGCAGTCTTGACCGACGGCCTTGTTACGAAATCTCGACAGTTGAGAGACATCCCCAAGCCGGCAACTCTGCCACTTGTGATCCCTGAACCCCACTTGCAACTACCAGAAGCTACTGCTTGGTAGGGTCCCCAAATTGTGTATTCCGGTCCTAAAGCGATCCTGCTCAACAGCACGTTACGGTTGCTTCAGGAAGGCCCTAAACAGCCCTTTGAACCCTCCCTGCCAGGTGCGTGGCGACAGTGAGTTCGAAACGCTGCCCGAAAGGACCGTGACCCCAATGGTTGCCAGCTGGAATCGCCAATACCTTCAGCAGTATCGGCTTTATCCGGACTGTGGCCACTACATTCCAAGACCTTGAACTCACAGCCAAACGCCTGAACCTGCTGCGGCCTATCTAGATTGGACATCGGGTACTGGCGTCGGCTGTAAACACCGAGCAGTACACACCAAAGTCAAACTTGGGGAATCCATACGGGAACGCTAGGTAAGCCGTTGTATCAGGTATTATGGGAGTTTACAGGGCTGTCTCGGGTGTTGTAAGGGTCTCTTGAATTGGGTCTGCAGATACTCACCCCTCGCTGGGCATGCATGTGGTATGCTGGAATCTTCGCCGGTACAACTGTTGTGCTTTTATTCAACTTCGTTTCCCAGCCGGCCTTCGCATGGTGAGCATCTGCAGTCCACTCCATGACTTGAGGCCCTCGTAGCGGAAGGCAATCCGATGCCTAAGGCGTCGGAAGTTCTGAGACCAATACTTGGAGGTTCGGGGGTAGTTCTAAATACGGTTATAAGTCACATCTGACCGGCACGGATCGCCGAATGCTTTGGGGAGCGGTTGGGAGCAAGCTTCAGTCCATGCGGGCTTTGAAGTCCAAATATCCTGCAACCCTAAACCCCAAATACCCAAATCCCGGTTCCCGAACTCCTGACAACCTCCGAGAACTGACTTTCTCTGCTGCCGAGGCATTGACAAGACAATGGGCAAGACCTCCAACCTCGAATGGCACAGCACGTCAGGGTCTAGGATGGGAGCTGCAGAACTCACGGAATGAGTGCGCCCTGGAACCTATTGCATGTCTCGAATGCAGCGATCGCGATTCCGTCTGTGACGAAGCTGGCTGCCGACACTGTGTACGAAGTTCAGACAATGCAGAAGTAATGACACGACAAGTGTGTTTAGGGCACATCTCAACTGAGAGGAGGTCGCGGTTTTAGGCTATTTAATGTCTGACATACCCCCTGCACCGGTGAGTCAGCCGGGCACAGGACGAAAGTTCAACCAGCCCACGGACTTGCGTAACCAATGTACAAGCTGCTTCTGCTGTTATGTTGTGAACCGCGAAGAGTGGGTGTATGAGTTCAGTTCCAAGCAAAGCGTGCCCAGAATCAAGCAGCCACTATTCTGCATCGTCGAAAGAGCCGCGACTGACACTGGTGCAAGAGCTTGTCTACCTGTGTGAGATCATGCGCAACTCAATGAGCCCCCACCGACAGGTGTCTGAGTACGAGACAAGGCCAGCAGTGCCAAGACCTCGCTCCGGCTGTGTGTGGCCGATCTTGCATTTGCGCTGACTTTTTGTTGCTGCCCTCCCCCCCCCACCCCCTTTATGTAGAAGTGCCTGACTGTTCACCCCCAACCATGAAGCCTAGCACCATCTTGTGTACACGTGTCTCCACACCCTAAACCACAAATAGTATCGATGTTTGCATATTATTGAAAAAACAGACTCACATAAGTGCTACATTTCGCTTGCTGGTAGCATCAGGATGAGAGTTGGGTGAGCAGCTCCAGGTCTCTGAGGCCCCGAAACATATTGTCCCAGCAAAGGCATAGTATGGATTGGTTGTTCAAGCCGGAGGAAGTGAGGATGTAAGCAGTCCGGTCTGCATCGGCTGGGGTGCACAGGTTGTAGGAACCAATGCAAAGAGAAGTCACTGGCTCTACCTACGGGGGACTGCCAGCCGCGGCGTCAGTACCTTGGCCGCAGGGACCATAAAACCCCAACCGCTTCAGGCCAAAGCCCAACCTTAACCCTGAAGAACCTACCTTTTTAGGGTTCCTTATTATTATTATTATTTCCTTATATAAGTCCTTAAAAAGGTAGGTTCTTCAGGGTTTAAGGAAGACTCTCAGTAGAAACCCTGGCCGCTTCACTCTGGGCCGAGCACCGGCATGTACAGAGTCACAAGCGCACCAAGCTCTGTTCCACGAACCTGGCGGCCGAATACAGTATTGTAGCGGCCTTAATCAGTAGAACCGGATGTTGGGGCACATTACAGTACAACTACGAAGCGACTGCAAGGGGATGCTATTGTGAATTTTCGGACACCTGTAAAGGTACGTATGTACATATATACATACATATACGCATAATACATACATATATATATATATGCATACATATATGCATACATATATATATGTACATAGAAGTATTATTAATATTATTATATATATATATGTATGCATGGACACTGTATTTTCTGGCTTGGGCACTGGCTTGGCCGGCGACATAATGTTCCGCCAAGTACGATGGACAGTCTGCCTACCGCAAGCTCTGACTTCAACAAGAGTCAGAGAACTTTGAAGGAAGCAGTCGCGAAACAGTTAGAGGCGGAGTCGCAGTTGTAGGAGTACGGGTACGAGGAGTAGAAGTATGAGTAGTCGGTAGTTTGTGTAGTCTCCGTAGTCGCAGCACAGCATCAGCAATGCCTTCATGACACAGCAAGCAAGAAACCACAATAATTTGTGTTGCCATGATTGCAGTGGTCATGACAATGATCTTCTGCTGTACACTAAATTCGCATGAACCACAAACATGTATGTCGCCACTCTGAAGTTGGAGCTGTTCCTCAAAACCGCAATACTACCCTCCACCCTCAAACCCAAACTCCAGCCCCACCTACCGAAAACCCCGAAAACCCTGAACCCTTAGGGTTTAGGGTTTAGGGGTTTAGGGTTTAGGGTTTAGGGTAACGAAAAGCCATAAAACGGGAACCCGAAGCTTCCTAAACCTCTGCCCCGAAGCCCAAGCCATACTATAGGGGCCTTAATACGTAGAATAGGGGTTTTGGGGCATATTATACCATAATTATAATAAGGAATAAGGAGCCCCCAAATGGTGTAGGTAAGTATTAAGGCCCCTATAGTAAGCCCCAAAAGCCGGGTTCTTCCAAAGGCCAAGCATAGCAGGAAAGACAGCTTCGGGCAGCTGCAGCCAAGGCAGAATCCTTGGATTTTCGACCAAAGCCCCAAAACCCCAAACCCTAAGCCAGTAGGGTAGGGTTTAGGGTTTACGGTTTAGGGTAAAGCAGTGAGGTGGGAAAGGCCCGGAAGCTCCAAGGCTCTAGGTGGGCTTTGGGGCCGTGGGGGGTTTGGGGCTTTCGGGCATGGCTTTGGTATGTTTGGGTTTCTTTGTTTTATATGGGCCCTTTTCCAACTGCAGGTACTTTTGGTTTAAGCACATCAGCTAACAAGGCAGCCCCTCAATAGAACTTGTCGGTGACTGCACCAATTTGTGAGAAGGGGCTGGAGACCCACAGGGTTTCGGATGGCGGGTTCCCTCACCTTAAAGCTACTCAGGAGGGTGCATATGAAGATTTTCCGTGTCTGTTTGCTGGTCGCACCAAGTCATGTGCTTGGCACTTACTATGCAGAGATGGCAGGCCCGGCGCACGGCGGTTGCCAAGTGGCGGGCTTGTCCGAACTCGCCGATGCTTTGCACTCCATGCTAAGGCACCGGCCGACCACACAAAACTGGCTCGAGCAATCGAATTAGCATAATGATTTTCACCTCAAGGGTCAGACTGCCTCCTGTAAAGTTCACACGCTCGTCTCAGTGGTGGCTGCAGTGGTGGCCTCGGACACCGCGTGAGACTCGTAGTCGCCGCTTTGGGTCTTGCCCTGCAAAGCTCAGGCTTCCAGCTGCCACTGAATCACTGCCCACTCAACCCTGACAGCCCACATACCTATGTCTCCCAACTGTTTGGTTCCCGTGTGTCCCTGCCCTACAGGCTTGCCGAAAGAAAATGGTGCAGAATCTCCACATAACCTGAACCCACGATTATGAAGCTCCATGCTCAGACTCCTACGTATGGGGCGAGCCAATCTTCAACTCGAAAGAGAACCGAAGGATCCACTTTGGTCTTGAGGCCCTTGGCCTTCTCGACGCTCTGCGCCGGTCCGTGAAACATCCCACCCATCTCGGACCAGTAGTAGCAGGGGCTCAGCAGCGCCCAAAACATGACATAGCCCGCATGGACCTGTCCAACGAAGGAGCCCAGCCTAAGGGCCCTGAGTAACGATTCACANATCCCACCCATCTCGGACCAGTAGTAGCAGGGGCTCAGCAGCGCCCAAAACATGACATAGCCCGCATGGACCTGTCCAACGAAGGAGCCCAGCCTAAGGGCCCTGAGTAACGATTCACAAGAGTCAAGTTAAGCCTTTCTGGCTACAAAGGATGCGGGTCCCACGATGTTTACGGCAGCGCTGGGTGTCTAGATTGAACAGTGTCCGCGAACAGAAGAAGGGCATGATGCTTGTATACGGGTCTAAACGCCAACTTCGAGGCTGCACCAGGGCACAATTGACGGTGCGTGGCCCGGCGCCGCTTACGCCATGTGAATGACGTTGAACACTTACCGGCGACCCTGGAGCAACCCCTGCAAGTAACCCCAAGACGAACATCGGGCTTGAACTTCGACCCTGCCTGGAAAGGCAGCAGGGCATCCTGGATCGGCTTGTAGAAGCAGAAGCCTGCAATCCTGGGCTCCAGCTCTGCACTGCTGACACTCTATGTTCTTCTTGATCACCCTGATCCAGTCTTATCCATGCAGGTTTTATCAGTCTTGTAATTTGGGGAGATGCGATTCTACATGGCAGACTTGAACAGTCTATCCTCTCGAGAGACAGAGAAGGCCTCATCTGGGAGACGACAAAATGATCTATTTCTCGGAATCAGCCGCCTCATCAAAAGGCCCCCGTCCGTTCCCTTACAAGAATGCCTGCCGCCGGGTGTCACTGCCCCGAGGTTTCCACCGGCACCCACAAGCGCGGACACCACTGCGAGTTGCTTCCTGACGTGTGCATGTCGCCACCTCCTACAAACAAATACGAAGACGAGTTGTTGCCATGACCGCAGGTGGCAAGTAATTACCATCATCCGTGCACTAAGCCAAGTTTCCGGTTCATAAAGGGCACGATGCCGTAGGAAGTGCCCTCAGAGGCTAGTCGGCAAGGCTACTCCCACGAAAGTTACCTTTCTAACAGCACACATCAAGGTTTGCTGAGCGGGTCCCGCCTCTGCCATCTGCACAAAGAGCGAGAAGCAAACCAAGACTGCCAAGGCCACGTACCAAGGCTGCGAATTGTCCACCTGAATCATCATCACCACCACCATCACCGTCACCATCATCATCGTGATTTGCTTGCTGACAGGAAAAGCGCCCTTGGGCCAGGCCTTTCCGAAGCTGAACAAGAAGATAGCTTCGAAGAAGAGTGCCAGGAACTGAGCCCAGATGCCTCGTCTCGTCGAAAGACCGCAGCTTCCGCTTCTGCACTCAAAAAGCACCGAGCCCTAACATGTGACCAAATGGATCCGAGATGCGGCCGCGGAAGCCGAAGTACTTGAAGCAAATGTCGCTGCTAATGCCTCCGAAACAACAGCACAAGCTTAAAAGGCTTGATAGTCGCTGATGACTTGAGTTCAAAACACAGCCTCCAAGTGATCTCGCGAAAAGGTTCATCAGGCCGAAAGCACCAGCCAAGGCGCTGGCATCACCTGCCGCCCAAGGTTTCGACATTCGAGTCTATGTCCATGCGCCTCGAGAAGCGGATTCCTAATTAATTATTGCTCAAACCGCATCCACCTGCATCCATCTGGAAGTACGTGCGAAAGTGCGTAGCCAACTGATTGTTCATTGCGAGTTCCTCACACGCGGCAAACTTGTAGCGACAGGAGCCCCGTGTGATCCNATCTGGAAGTACGTGCGAAAGTGCGTAGCCAACTGATTGTTCATTGCGAGTTCCTCACACGCGGCAAACTTGTAGCGACAGGAGCCCCGTGTGATCCGTGTAGGACATTAAGCAAGGTATGGGCCCTAAGCTCAAGCACTTTTTGCGAGTTCTTAACACACATACGCGCACACACACACAAACAAAGACAAATAGACACTCTTAAACGCAAGGTTGCAGGGGTGTGCTCCTATTGCGGCTAGAATTGCACTAAATGTGCTCGGAAAACATAAACTCAACAGACGGGGATCCGTGCCGAAGCATGCGGAATACTGGAAGATCATGACCACGACTCGAACGTCACGCAGCACCTCGACATAGTCCCACATCGAAGGCTTTTGTGTCTTGCCGGTCACGGCCGGATCGTAGTTGCGTGCCGTGGGCATATCCCANATCATGACCACGACTCGAACGTCACGCAGCACCTCGACATAGTCCCACATCGAAGGCTTTTGTGTCTTGCCGGTCACGGCCGGATCGTAGTTGCGTGCCGTGGGCATATCCCAGCACCTAGGCTTTGCCCTGAGAACGGATGCTTTTGTTCAGCCAAGTTTATCGAATAACCTCGGCCAAAGCTAAGCAAACACATCTTAACAATCGGCCGGGCATCATGAGCTTCATGCAGATGGCGCAAATCACGAACATGATCGCTGGCACCACCATGGAGACACGCCAAGCGACGTTCGGCTCCATCCCGGAGGCCACCATAGGGTTGAAAAGTACCGACATCATAAAAATCCTCAGCCACTGATATAGTAAGTATCACAACCAATGTCCGCATTCAAGAACAAAGTGCGGAAAAGTCTGTGAAGCGCGTGCAAGCTGCTGGGTCACGCCGCCTCCCAGGTTGCCCCAACCGGCCGCAGTGGCGTTGGCCGTGCCAACAACCTGCAACTGTTAAAGACTGGTTTACATGCTCTTTGGGGCCTGAAGCATTCAAAAGAAGGAAAACACGTCCATATGAAAAAAACAAGCTCTGGCAACGTTGGGTGCAAACATCAGCGAGCACCAGAACTGATTGGTCACGAAAGTGGCGCCAGCGCAGCCTACCGGGACAAGGAAGGCAGGCGAAGGCAGGACCAGCGCTGAACGTAGAGTCATCCATGTAGAAAGATGAAAATAGAACGAGGTTTGCCACCAGAATAAAGTAAATTCAAAATTGCGGGAGTTTCAAAAGTGGGTAACACGGGCAATCCCACTCTAAGGAATGGCAAAAAAAGCTGAGACTATGATGATGGTGAAGATCCTGAAAAGAACATGAAGGCGATGACGGCGACAATGCTAGTGATGTATCGTGATGACGATGGCGATGACAATGCTCACAGTGATGATGACGATGCTGATGATGATCATGACAACAATGACTGTGATGGCGATAACAAGCATGATGACGATGGTGATGATGACGGTCATAGCCGCTGATAACAACCGTGGTGATGACGATGGCGATGAGGATGATGACGATGATGATCGTGATGGTGGTGGTGGCGACGCTAGTAGTGAGAATGCTCTACTAAGAACACCAGTAACAAATGCCTGCAAGCAACGACTAGAACTAGTGCCACTACTGGCACTAGCTGTAATACTACTAGCAGAGTCAGAGTCAGTACCAGCAGCAGTAGAAAAGCAGCAGTCGTCGTCGTAGTAGTACTTGTAGTAGTAGTAGTAGTAGTAGTAGTAGTAGTAGTAGTAGTAGTAGGAGTTAAGATGTCCTTTCGTAATGTCAACAGCACGTTCTCGTAACAACACCAATGCTGCTAGTCCTGACCACAATTCTCTCGACATCCCCCAGGCCCCCCGCCCCGACCCTGTTTTTTTCGGGTATAATATACTCCAGTACTACTCTAATATTACCGTTTTATGACTACTATTTTCTACTAACACTACTACAATACCCCTACAATATTACTACAATATACTGTGGTCACCTCACTCCCGAAAGCCTATGAAGAAACGGATCAGCGTGTAGTTCCAGGGAGCCGTAATCGCGGCTGCCATGGCCACCCAGAAAGCCCCGAAGGACATCAAGCCGCACTGAACGTTCACCTCAGGCAATGGCTGCTCTTGGGGGTGCTGACCGGTTGTTGTAATTAGTATAGCAAGTTCGGGAAGTGGGTCTTGCTGCCAAGTCACGGGGCCAAAGCGCTCTAGGAGCGTCCCCAAGGCTACCCTCACGAAGATGGTCGAGGCAACCGAGGCCACCCCAGCATTCGCTATTACCGACTTGCACTCTGTGCCTGGGGTGCACACGCACTTTGCGAGCACCTGCGGCCTGTACTTCTCCTTCTCCTCAGCGGTTGAGCCGGCGCCGCTCACCACATCTGCGGGGACGTCTTGGCAATCGATCGGCTTGCCGTCCTCCTTGAGGATCCCATACTGGCAATAGCTCAGCCCACTCTTCAAGTTCTTGAACTTCAGGTAGGCTGGTCGTGTTGGGAAGTCCGTGGGAGGGAAGAGCTGGTTCTCGCACGTGCCCATGCTGGTCGCAACTTCGAGGCCTAAAGGTGCCAAGGCAAACCAGCCTTGGCGGCTTAAACAGTGTGTAACTAGGAGTTCAGATATCAATGTACCTTAAATGTCGAAACGAGCTAAACTCGAAAGTGACAACATTGCAGAGTCGTAGTGATTATACATTAAGTTCTTACGAAGCAGCCCAGGAAGGCAAGGAAGAAAGATATTGTGCTGGCCCAGAAAGCACGCATGTGAGGATTCTGCTGCACAGTGCCACAGACCCTAAGTAGCGGCAGCTCGGTAGCCTTCTTGCTGGAATCCACTGCCAACTTGTACTCCACCATGGTTCTACACAGCGGGATGACGCTCTCTGTCCTGGAGGCTGTAGCTCGAGCACCAACAACTGCGAGCAGAGGTTCGTCCGTGTCACTGTCAGAAACCTCCGAAGTCATCCTGTTGTCAACTGCAGAAGCTTCAAAAGAATCGTAGAGGAGTGGGTCTAGGATATAGAGGAGCTGCGCGTAAGACTGCGTAAGATGACCGTAAGATGGTCATAGCGGTGCCCATTTCATACGCGGACTAAAGTTCTTACAATCCTAACTGCGAAGTATCAACTAGGCAGGTATGCATACACCTCTAGTCTAGGGCACTGAAGAGGTCTGGGAATCTGTGGCGTTCAACTCCTCCCCAATCTTCCCAAGCGGGTCAGGCCGAGTAACTGCGTGAGACGTGCCATAGAACACCACACCTCTCAAGTGGTCGTATAAAGGGCATGTAAGGAGTATAACCGGGTACCTGTACTGTCTAACTATTCCGACCCAAATTGGCAGGACGAAATATGAGATGCGAACTCTTGCGTTCGAAGTTGGCTGTCCAGGGCTGTTGAACGTGCAGTTGGGCCTACAACTTGTTACGTGCGCATGCTGGCCTAAGTGATGCCATCATGTAGAGCCGCGAATTTGCACAGGGTTTGCCCAAGTTCATGCTGTTTCATGCAAGAACAATCCTGCATCTAGATTCCAGAAGAACAAACTTATGCAGAAGTGCAGATCTTTGCATGCTTGTGCTGTGCAGGGTTGCTTTGTCTGTTTTCACACCACCCTTTTTATGTTGATGTCCTCGTCATCTGCAAATGCCCACGCAAGAATCGCAACCCTGCTATCCATAAGATATCCACTACTGAGATCCTGCTCTGTATAAATTAATACAATTTTGCTTATCTTTTTTGCATCTTTCCACTCATGCACCTACACTCACCTGCCTGCAAGGACCTGTAGTGACGCACATACACCCACGATGTGAATCCTTATGACAGCTCGAGACCCCAATTCCTGACCCTGAACCCCTAAACTAAACCCTAAACTTGCCCTAAACCCCTAAACCCTAAACCCTGTGAAATTTTAAAAGGAATCCTGGAATGTGAGCTCTCGCCTGAATCAGCGACACAGGCACGGACCAAAATAAGAGGCCTCGGCCGTGCAAGGTAGCTCGTTGTCTCAGTGGCTGAAACCCTCAAGCCGTGAACCCTACAAGTTTGCACCTGAAGCCTTTTTAGACCTCAACCCTAAACTCTGAACCCTAAACCCTAAGCCTCAGACCTTCAACCTCAACACGTCAAGCTGAAACCGCGAAATTCAAATCTGCGGCGGGAGGGGCAGCCCTGACAGTCAACCCTGTACGTGTAGTCTCCGTTGTATAGTTGGCTTTTCTCCAGACCCTGCAAACCCCAATCCCTAAATCCCTAAACCCTTAAAAGAATTCCCCACACCCCTCAAGTTTGAGGCTTAATATAGGGGCCTTAATAATTTGAACAGGGTTTTGGGGCCCATTGAATTCTATTTATAAGAAAGAAGCCCCAAAATAGTATAGGTAGTTAATATAAGGCCCCTATGTTATAGAACCCTACTGTAAATCCCTTCTAGACCCCTTAAGGATCCCTGTAAAGGAGCCCTATTCTAATGATTAAGACCCCTATATGAGGGTTTCCGAAAACAGGTGACCCTAATATAGCACCCAAAATAGTAGGATCCTTATTATAAGGACCCCAAAATTAGGTACCCCTAATTTTCGGAAACTCTAAACGCTTATAGAGCCCTTTAAAGGAACCCCTATAGTACCCTTAAAGTAACCCATTCAAGGAACCCTAAGGTACCCACTTATTGTCGGAAACTCTAAAACGCTTATAGAGCCCTTTAAAGGAACCCCTACAGTACCCTTATAGTAACCCATTAAAGGAACCCTAAGGGAGCCCTTTAAAGGAACCCTAAGGCCCTAAGGTACCCCCTAATTTTCGGAAACCCTAAACCCTAAACCCCTAAACCCCCTAATTTTCGGAAAAAACCCATATTTCAGGCCCGGGGGGCCGAAGAGCAAAGCCAACTCCACGAAGAAGGTCCTCACAAGGAGCTGCGCCTGCGATGCGAGGGCAAAAGAGGATCCTTAAAGGGAAGCCTTAAAGGAACCCTTAAGGGAGCCCTTTATGGGCCTTGCTATAAGGGCGAGTCTTTTAGGGTCCTTCAACCCTTGAGGGTACTATGGTTCCATAGCAGGGTTCCCTTTAAGGGTCTTATGGGTTCCCTGGTAAGGTTCCCTTTGAAGGAACCCTTCAAAGAACAAGGAACCCCTGAAGAGCCTTGAAGGGTTGCAGCACAGCAGCCCGCCTGGGGCCGCGCCACGTTCTGCCAGACCACATCACGGGGCTCCGGTGCGGGGGAGACGAGAAGCTCAGTGCCCAGTGCTGCGTCCTGGATACATCAGGACTCAACTCACTGCCAGTTTGCAACCCTGGCGAACTTTCTTCCACAGCTCGTGATGACCTGCTTTTGGTCGGAAAACTGTATCTACAGCGTCGTTGCGCTGACGTGAGAGCAGCCGCAAGCAAGCGGCACCGAGAATAGACTTCTCTTCTCGGATTTGCTTTGAACGCTATCAGGGACTTCACTGAGACTTTGAGTTTCGGCCGGGACACAGCTGGCCAGTTTACTGATCATGAACCAAGCAGGGGGCAGGAGGAATGCCGCGAGTACTTCCACAACTGCTGCTGCATCCGGTTCAAGACAATAGGAACGGTCGCCTGTCGATCAAAGTCATGACCATAAAGTGCTAGTCACCTTCCACTCATTCTAGTGAACAGCTGCTAGATTCATGAAATTCGTCAGCCTAGACTAGAACCCTAAGCCCTAAACCTTAGATCCGGATCCAACATGTCAGGGGCTCTGGCACTGGCACCCGAGTAAGGCGGATCTCAGGCACCTCCTTCACTCACCACTGTAACACCTGCTCGCTGCACCAGCGGTATAGGAACCACCTGAAGCTCTTCGAGTTTAGGGGTTTAGGGTTTAGGATTTAGGGTTTAGGGTTTAGGATTTAGGGTTTAGGGTTTAGGGTTTAGGATTTAGGGTAGCTTCTTCGACCGATTCGGTTTTGGGGTCAATTGTTCGCGGGCTGCGTGCAATAGGACCCGGGGCCTGAAAACTGGACTGCGCCCGGTTCATGCGGATGATCTAACCCCGGGGCGGGACCCTAAGTAGCAGGATCCTTATGGTAACCCTACCTTGTAGTTAGGGCCCCGGACCCCTTGAAATTAAGGACCCAATAATATAAGGTCCATGGATGCTTACTGTAAGGACCCCCACAATGAACGGACTCCGAACATACCTACAGCAACACCCGGAAAGTGGCACTCGCCAGGCGCATCCGAGTGCGTGGCACCCTTCGATGTTGAAACTAATGAAGGGGCTTTGATAATTCGAATAGAGTTTTGGGATATGTTATACTATACTTATAATAAGGAAGCCCCAAACTAGTATTGGTAATTATTTAGGCCCCTATATTATGTTCTTTTGCCTCTTCGTTCGGTTCTTTGAGCTGGTGATGATGCAAGGTCCGCCACAGCTTCAGAACTCGACAACAAGATATGCTGCTTCTAGCGTTCTTTGCTCAGCACCAACGACGAGGCAACCGAGAAAACCGAGTCGAAGACACGTAGCGTCTCCAGATCCCAAGGAGCACCACAATTCTTGCCCCAACGTTTTTATCCAAAACTTTTAGCTCTTCTTGGGGATTTGGGGAACTAAAACTTTTTTGTTAAACAAAAAACTATTTCTAAGTACCCCTGAGATCCCAGGCAGGCCTGCCCTGATGCCATGAGGCCTTGCACCGTTTGGACGTATCTGGCATTCACCTTCCATCGCCAGTAGGAGCTTTTCTCTCTTTGTTGTTCTGTCGTTGCTTGTGTTTGGGGCTTGCTGGGTCTATGAAGCCTTGAAGTATATAGGGCCAGGATGTGACTAGGCGCAGCCGCAGGGATCTGATTCCCCCCAGTCTCGGTCGCCGCACAGCCCCCAGACTCTAAAATGCCGCACCTCCAAACCCAAACCGCCCAACCTTCAACCCCAGCCGCTTAACTCCCAAACTGGTCTTTGTCTTTGGGTTTTCCAAAAACGAAAGCGTTAGCCCCAACAAAATCTCCACACAGGACCCGAAACTGACAAATGAGACCCAAGCTCCATGACTCCACACCCAGAACGCAAATCCTGGCGAATCTAAGATAAGATGCCTCAAGCTCAAAACACCAAACCTTGAACCTCCACCCCACCTCCCAATGCAAACCCTAAACCCTAAACAGTAGACCCTATAAAACCGAAACCCTGGAGCCGAGCCACCCGCCTGGATAGAACTATCGAAAGCTGAGTCGCCGGTTCGTCGGCTTCGAAGCGGCCCCAAATCTCCGCCATCTGCCTCTCACACACTTGCAACGCGACTTCAGGGCGCATTTACGGGCCTTAACCTTAATATCTAAACTGGGGTTTTGGTAAATATTTTGCTATGACTATAGTGAAGGCTCCTACAAACATCCACAGCAACGAAAAGAAGAAGACACTCACCATTCACCATCTGTGCTCCGACCTTTAGATTGAGGTCAGATCTGCTGAAGCCACACGACAATTTGTCATTTGGAGAGGGATTAACAGTTGGGCTGTAGGAATATGCAGGCTTAGGGCTCAGGGTGCGCTAACTGCAAGTATCACCGGGGCGGCCGGTTGATCCATGCCAGACCTAAACCTTAACCTCAACCCCCCCACAACCCTTAAGAAAGCAGCCATCAGAGAACTCATAAAGAATCCTTTCTCCGTATGCAGTTTGTAATGACCACGAGAGAACTCGTAAGGGTATACAGCCCCTTTGGAAACCTCCTAGAATCCATCGAGAGCCCGTGTTGTAGAGCCAAGGCAGTATCCTTCTCGATCCCTTAGAGAGTCCTTCTTCATTGATATAGGGGCCTTAATATTTAGGATAGGGTTTCGGGGCCCAATATACTATAATTATAATAAGGAGCCCCCAAAATAGAACCGGTAAATATTAAGGCCCCTATATTACAGAACCGTGAATCATAGGAAGCCTTCGAGGAACCCTCGTCAGAACCTGCGTAGAACCCGTGCTTCGCGACCAAAAGCCGGGTGAAAACCACAACTCTGTATGCACCACCTGATGAAACCCAACCTAAAAACTACAGAACACACAGTAAACCTTCCGAAGAGCTGATAACACCACATGAAACCCATGACTAAATCTTCCTAAACCCCACAAGCCCCCATAAACAACTCACAGAAAGCCCCAGAAACCCTGGAAGCCTTCATCAAACCAAGAAAGCTTTGCCTGCGACTCTGCCCGGTCTACTGGGCTCTTGTTAAGGAATTATAAGGATCTATAGCAAATAACAGGTTTTCCTTATTATTGTAACTTGCACTAACTTCCTCAACAAGAACCCTAAACCCTAAACCCTGAACCCTGAACCCTAAACCCTAAACCCTGAACCCTAAACCCCGTGCCTAGGGGTGATCGGAGATCCCTGCGCCGCCGCTGCCAGGTAGCGCTGCCAGCTCAGGAGCGCTGCCTTGGCTGAGGCCCAAGAAGTCTGGAGACTCCAATATCCCTTAATTTAAAGGGTTTAGGGTTTAGGATTTAAGTAGGGAATATATCCCTTAATTTAAAGGGTTTAGGATTTAGGATTAAGTAGGGAATATATCCCTTAATTTAAAGGGTTTAGGATTTAGGATTAAGTAGGGAATATATCCCTTAAT
>BGNK01000957.1:133379-165747 GCA_003297005.1 Symbiodinium sp. clade A Y106 | reverse complement strand
AGGATTTAGGGTTAAGTAGGGAATATATCCCTTAATTTAAAGGGTTTAGGATTTAGGATTAAGTAGGGAATATATCCCTTAATTTAAAGGGTTTAGGATTTAGGATTAAGTAGGGAATACATCCCTTAATTTAAAGGGTTTAGGATTTAGGATTAAGTAGGGAATATATCCCTTAATTTAAAGGGTTTAGGATTTAGGATTAAGTAGGGAATATATCCCTTAATTTAAAGGGTTTAGGATTTAGGATTAAGTAGGGAATATATCCCTTAATTTAAAGGGTTTAGGATTTAGGATTAAGTAGGGAATATAACCCTTAATTTAAAGGGTTTAGGATTTAGGATTAAGTAGGGAATATATCCCTTAATTTAAAGGGTTTAGGATTTAGGATTAAGTAGGGAATATACCCCTTGATTTATAGGGTTTAGGATTTAGGATTAAGTAGGGAATATATCCCTTAATTTAAAGGGTTTAGGATTTAGGATTAAGTAGGGAATATATCCCTTAATTTATAGGGTTTAGGGTTTAGGATTAAGTAAGGAATACCTAGGGTTCTGTTAATAAGGGTTCTATAAGGGATCTATAGGGTTTGGGGTTTATAAGGGATTCTAAGTCCCTTAGTGAAGGAATGCACCTTATGTCATATCAGGGATCCAACTAAGCTTTAAGGTATATTCCTTAATTTTATGGAAGCCCCTCTAAAAAACAAAGATCCTGAACCCAATGTAGGGGCCTAAACATATAGTATCAGTATATTAAGGAACCCTAAGGAATAATTTTGGCAATTATTGAGGCTTCTATATTCATCTGTCATGCCTGGCAGCGAAGCCAGCGTTACGAGAGAAGGCAAAACCGCTGATGGGGTCGACTATGTTGAGGGGTGGGGCAAGTTTTGTGGGAAACGAGGAAATCGGAAAGGTCTGGGGAAAACGGCCTCCGCGCAACAACATTTTGCAGATCGCCCCTTCGTAACTGCAAACGACACCGGATCACCTCCGTTACCACGCTCTCACCATCGTCATCGCTGGTATCATCATCGTTGCTATCACAATCGATATCAAAAAAAGCCACCATCATCGTTCCCATGGTTGTGATCGCTATTGCTACTACATGGTATTACCATCGCTACCATAGTCGTTTTAATCACCACCGTGATCACCGCTCTCATCGTTATCACCATCCGCGCTGTTATCATTGCTATCATCGTCGTCTTCATCAACACATTGAGGGATGGCTTCTGTTGGTGGCTGCTTTGGGACTTAGGGCTTCTAGGATCCTTCAGGGAGGACTTTAGGAATCCTCGGGTCTTTAGGGTTTAGGGTTTGTGGCTTTTTCGGAGTCCGTGATTCTGCGACCTTTGTTGGATAATGTGAGGGCTGACTAGACACTGGAATGTAGTACCTGATTTTGGATAACCTATGTTATGGTCAGGATCCTATAATAAGAAAACATGGTAACCAACAAGTGCACTACATTCTTAAAGTCTACACAATACAGACACAATAAACCCTAAGCCCCTAAACCCTAAACCCCCAAACCCTGAAGCCCTAAACCCCCTAAACTCCTAAACCCTAAACCCCTAACCCTAAACCCCTAAACCCTAACCCCCTAAACCCTAAACCCCTAAACTCTAAACTCTAAACCCCTAAACCCCCTAAACCCTAGACCCTAAACTGACATACACTCCCACGAACCCGAACTGCTGGCACACACCCGGCCTGAAGCTCAGGAGGGAGGTCGGTCTCAGGGCGTGGACCTGGCTGAGTTGAGGCTTAGGCCCTAGGCTGTTGACTATACGTTGTGGGTTTAGGGTTTATGGGTTTTGGGCTTAGGGTAAGATCTTATACCAATGGTAGTGTATTGTAGTACTACGTTATAGCATATTAGTCTACATGTTAGTGTATTGTAGTATTATGTCATGGCGGAAGACGGTATATTAGTCTACATGCTTTGTTATGGTAGCTTGTAGTTCCTAGTCTATATTGCCGCAAATTTGAAGTGAAGTAACCGATTGAAGCCGAACAAGTTGAGTCTTGAGCCGATCAGTAGAGCTCTCAGAGAACAACCGGGTACAGGCGTTCGGTTTAAGCGTGAAGGATTCGAGCACCTGCTTCGGCTGCATATCACAGGCTGAGTGATACGATCTCCGCCGAGAGAAAGTGGTTGTTGCAATTAGTGGTGCGGAACTCCAAGGAGACCTTTCGAAAAAAAAACAAGACCCCTAGCTGAGGGACCCCAAAATTTAAAGGAGGCAGTGAAGCTAAACCTTGAAGAGATTCTGAGGACCGCAAGACAACCAAAGGAATCAAAAGCCCACACCAGTGGGCCTTAGCGCTTGGTCCCTGCTTGGGCTTGCAAGTGAAGCAGTCAAGGCAGGGGTTTAGGGGTTAGGGGGTTTAGCATTTAGGGGCTGTGGGGTTTAGGGTTTAGGGCGGCGGAAGGCCTTGTCCGCTTGCTGCCCGCCTCTTGGCAATGATGCGGTCGACGATCCACTTGCCAGCGCCGATACCTGGGCTACTGCTTCCATGCGCCATCCCGTAATGCCCTGCAAGGGACTGCATCATTCATCGATCAGGTTTCCATCCCCTAGAATCCCCCTGAACCCTAAACCCTAAACTCTGAACCCTAAACCCTAAACTCTGAACCCTAAACCCTAAACCCTAAACCCAAAAGACCGTAACTCTCCCCTCAGCTCCTGACTCGACCGTCAACGCTGACATAAACACATGGGGAGCCAACACATCCATACATGTCCTATTCTCACTCTAAACATTGAACCCTAAACCCTCAACCATAAACCACTGCGAATTCCAGAGTGCGTCTGCGGACTCAAGCAGCCCCGGAAGAAAACAAAAAAACAAAACATAAACCACAAGGCATTCATGCCCGTAAGGCCCGAATTTAAGAGCACCGGGAAGGCCCAAGCCGAAACAGCTTAGAGGGAACCTGACATTCGACAACAATTAAACCCTATCTAGAGTAACCCAGGTGTCCAAAACAAAGTAAACCTACCAATCTTTGAGGATCATATCCCTTTTCCAAGGCCACCTGGGTTACTCTTAGGTCCCAGGCACAGCTTAAACCCTATATCCTGAAACCCCTTCGCTTGAGCAGTTGGCCTATCGCTGTCCCTGCACCGGCCAGAACTGCAGTTCCCAGGGTGACGACGCCTCGTCCGACCCAGAGGCTTCAAAGAGTTGCGGGCTCCCATGAACAGCGATGAATGGCTGATTTAGGGTCTCTCTCTCTCTCTCTCGCTCGTTCTATCTGTCCATCTGTCTATCTGTGCATCCGTCTATCTACCTATCCACCTATCTACCTACCTATCGATCTATCTATCGGCCTACCTATCTACATATATCTATATTTACCTACATCTATCTACATCTGTCTTTATCGATCTATGTCTGTCTATCTAGCTACCTCTAGCCATGTGCTCTCCATCCATTTTTCTCCAACTGTATATATATATATACATATATATTATATCTACCTAAATCTACCTATACCTATGTTCCATCTGTATATTTCTGTAACTACTTGTTCTATCGTCATGTGTCTACATCTATCGATATGTACCTATGACAACCTATCATTCTATCCTTCTATCTGTCTCCATGTACCCATCCATCGATCCACCAATCTATCTCTATGCCTATCTGCCTATCTATCTATCTGTCTATTCATCTGTGTATCTATATCTGTTTGTCTAGCTATCTATCTAACTAACCAATTGGTCTGAATTCTATCTATCTACCTATCTGTATATCCATAAACAAATGATATGTACGCATATTGAGCGGAAGCATTGCTCATGATTCATACACGTTTTCATGCATGCCTACATACATACATACATACATACGTAATACTGCGGTTGGGCCAGCCTAGAGACGCTTAACTATCGGTGACAGTGAGCCTGTCAGGGGGGGTTGAATGGGGGCTGAAGGCATCTCAGTGCTTCAGCACGAAGCATGAGTGACATCACAGCTATGATGGAAGGGCCACATGACTGCCTGGGTGCACAAGTGGAACTCGCCCTGCACGGTTTAGCAAATGGGAGCGGCATGAGCATCTAAAACAACAGGGATCATGTCGAAACCGTCCGTCGTTGCGTGGCGTAAAAAGCTACTGAACGCAGGGGCCTTAATAGTTAGAATAGGGTTTGAGGGTATGTTATGGTATAGTTACCAAGGCCCACATTACATGCGAATCCAAAGCAGCGGACCAATAATCTCCATTCCCCAGAAGTGCTGCACCTGTGAGGACGCCCACAGCGCCGCCGACGCCAATGGCGGGCAGTAGTTTGCCCACGCCGGGGGGCCCCTGAAAATATATAGAGGCCTATGTAGGCGCTTAACCCTCAATGACACCCTGCTTTTGAAGCTCACGAAAACGTCGAAAGGGGACTGGGAAATGCAGGAGCTGCGTTTATGAACGGTTTGTATTCATGCCAATATTAATATGCTTGAACGGGAGACCTTCCTGATGAATCATGAGGGTTACCCTAAGGGTCCATGTGCCCAAATAGTGTATACTTTGGCCCTAAAGTATCGATATAAGGGCAACTTTAAGGCTATTGTACCTACTATGTAAGTACATGGACCCCTAGGGTTCTAGCACAGTGCCGGAAGTGAGTACTTCATGTAGGGATGTTGAAACAACAGCAGTGCTGGCGCGAATACAATCGCCTGTCAAAACTGAGTACGTATGCTGTGTGCAGTTTCAGACAGATGAAGGGATTGAAGTCGATGGAGTACGGCAAACAAACAAGACGAAAGCACGGCAATGTTCCGCTGAGGCCCGTCATATAGGGGCCTTAACAATTAGAATAGGATTTGGGGTCCATTAAAATAGGGCTATAATAATAAGGAACCCCCAAAATAGTATAGGTAATTATTATGGCCGCCTTTATTAGCCGGTAGGCTCGATGCAGAACTTCTTGGAAGGGTGAGTGGATCAGGCGAGGTGCAGCATTCTTGAAGCCGTTTAGGGTTTAGGGGTTAGGCTTTAGGAACCCTAATCCCAAAAGGCGATAGGGAGCCACCCAGGTCCCATGGTTGTATAGAACTGTCATGCAATGAGCACCCGTGTGCACAGTTATTGCGCCAATAATGCACGGCTGAAGGATAAGTTAAAACACAAACTCGATGCCCTAAAACCTCCTGGCAGCCCTGACTTCGCCGAAAAGCACCTCGGGATCGCTCGACCCACTGCCACGCCCAGCCATGGCTTTCGAGCAAGGAAGCGGTAGTAGGATTGATCGTGACCGCTTGACTCGAGGTGAAGGCATGAGAACCTTTTACTGTTACAATTCAGGACACTGCTGGGCTTTGCTGCAATTTTTCCTGGGTTCAGCAGAAATCACTTTCAAGGTGTTTAGGGAAGCACGCGGTCCAGGACTGTTAGCCTGGTAGGCCTCGTTCGGTGAGGTGTGGCGGAGTACTTCGGTGTGCTCTAAGACGGCTTGGTATATATACCTTATAATATAAGCGAACTTACGCTACATTATCATACGTCATAACGTGCTGTGCTTCGCAGAAAGTGTCCTTCAGCCCGGGATACTGATGTGTCATCATGCATCGTGGCTCCGCAAATCTCACGGATTCAAGTAGCTGTGAACCGAGACAGCTTCGGGCCACGGCCGAAACAAGAAGCAACTCCTCATACTACAGAGGCCTAAATAATTACCTAAACTATTTTGGTGGTTCCTTATTATAGTTATAGTATAATTAATGGGCCCCAAAACCCTATTCTAAGTATTAAGGCCCCTATATTACAGGACACTGGAAGCTCCCAGACGGCTTCACCCGTCTGAGCCTGCCTGCAAAGCCTCCCTGAAATCAGCACTCTCAACCTCAAAGCCTCAAGCCACGGACTGCACGGGAATATAGTAAGAAGAAGAAGAACAAGAATACTACTAGTAGTACTGCTTGAAATGCTACTCTTTATAATGATAGAGTCCTCGTCCAGGACAACCTGGCACGCCACGCAGGCTGCCTGTCGAGGTGCTCGGATTCGCAAGCCGGCCCAGGGCTCAAAGATTTTTAACGCTGCAGGCCTTTAGGGTTTAGTTTTTTTTTGCAGGCCACTAATAGGCTACTAATAGGGTTTAGGGAAGTTTAGGGTTTAGACTTTAGGGTTCAGCAATGGTCGGGACCTCAAGCTTGTAGCAAGAGAGCTGGGGCCATTTCGAGCCTAAAATGCCTTGGAAAGCCCAAACAATCAGGCCGCAATCCAGAAACTTATCTGCAAGCCCCGATACACAAACTTGTGAAGTTTGTGAACAAAACAGCCCTAAACCATGAACAATATGCAAAATCCTGATTTCGGACCTGGTGTATCCCTCTCGTCACGCTGCCTGGAGCGTGCGAAAGGTGATGAATGCCGTCGAGGGAAGATCCTGCAGGGACATGCACGCATGCTGATGCCCAGGTACGGTCTAAGTATACGCGCTACATCCTCAGGCTTAAGTATACCCCTATACACAACTAAAACAGATGCCCTAAATCAAGAACCCTCAAGAACCCTGAAGCCAAAGCCCTGACATCAAAACTCTCAAAAATCCCCCAACCTTCCACCCTCCACCCTAGACCCCAAACCCAAAACCCTAAACCCAAACCCTGGACCCTAGACCACAAACCCCAAACCCAAAACCCAAAGCCCTAAATCCCAAACCCAAAACCCCAAACCCAAACCCTAGACNAAACCCAAAACCCTAAACCCAAACCCTGGACCCTAGACCACAAACCCAAAACCCAAAACCCAAAGCCCTAAATCCCAAACCCAAAACCCCAAACCCAAACCCTAGACCCTAGACCCTAGACCCCAAACCCAAAACCCTAAACCCAAACCCTGGACCCTAGACCACAAACCCCAAACCCAAAACCCAAAGCCCTAAATCCCAAACCCAAAACCCCAAACCCTAGACCCTAGACCCCAAACCCAAAACCCTAAACCCAAACCCTGGACCCTAGGCCCTAGACCCCAAACCCAAAACCCAAAGCCCTAAATCCCAAACCCAAAACCCCAAACCCAAACCCTAGACCCTAGACCCCAAACCCAAAACCCTAAACCCAAACCCTGGACCCTAGACCACAAACCCCAAACCCAAAACCCTAAACCCAAACCCTGGACCCAAAACCCTAAACCCAAACCCTGGACCCTAGGCCCTAGACCCCAAACCCAAAACCCAAAGCCCTAAATCCCAAACCCAAAACCCCAAACCCAAACCCTAGACCCTAGACCCCAAACNCCAAAGCCCTAAATCCCAAACCCAAAACCCCAAACCCAAACCCTAGACCCTAGACCCCAAACCCAAAACCCTAAACCCAAACCCTGGACCCTAGACCACAAACCCAAAACCCAAAACCCAAAGCCCTAAATCCCAAACCCAAAACCCCAAACCCTAGACCCTAGACCCCAAACCCAAAACCCTAAACCCAAACCCTGGACCCTAGACCACAAACCCCAAACCCAAAACCCAAAGCCCTAAATCCCAAACCCAAAANCCAAACCCTGGACCCTAGACCACAAACCCCAAACCCAAAACCCAAAGCCCTAAATCCCAAACCCAAAACCCCAAACCCAAACCCTAGACCCTAGACCCCAAACCCAAAACCCTAAACCCGAACCCTGGACCCTAGACCACAAACCCAAAACCCAAAGCCCTAAATCCCAAACCCAAAACCCCAAACCCAAACCCTAGACGCTAGACCCCAAACCCAAAACCCTAAACCCAAACCCTGGACCCTAGACCACAAACCCCANCAAACCCAAAACCCAAAGCCCTAAATCCCAAACCCAAAACCCCAAACCCAAACCCTAGACGCTAGACCCCAAACCCAAAACCCTAAACCCAAACCCTGGACCCTAGACCACAAACCCCAAACCCAAACCCCTAAATCCCAAACCCAAAACCCCAAACCCTAGACCTTAGACCCCAAACCCAAAACCCTAAACCCAAACTCTGGACCCTAGACCACAAACCCCAAACCCAAAGCCCTAAATCCCAAACCCAAAACCCCAAACCCAAACCCTAGACCCTAGACCCCAAACCCAAAACCCTAAACCCAAACCCTGGACCCTAGACCACAAACCCCAAACCCAAANCCAAAGCCCTAAATCCCAAACCCAAAACCCCAAACCCAAACCCTAGACCCTAGACCCCAAACCCAAAACCCTAAACCCAAACCCTGGACCCTAGACCACAAACCCCAAACCCAAAACCCAAAGTCATAAATCCCAAACCCAAAACCCCAAACCCAAACCCTAGACCCTAGACCCCAAACCCAAACCCTGGACCCTAGACCACAAACCCCAAACCCAAAACCCTAAACCCAAACCCTGGACCCAAAACCCCAAACCCTAGACCCTAGACCCCAAACCCAAAACCCTAAACCCAAACCCTGGACCCTAGACCACAAACCCCAAACCCAAAACCCAAAGCCCTAAATCCCAAACCCAAAACCCCAAACCCAAACCCTAGACCCTAGACCCCAAACCCAAAACCCTAAACCCAAACCCTGGACCCTAGACCACAAACCCAAAACCCAAAACCCTAAATCCCAAACCCAAAACCCTAAACCCCAAACCCAAACCCTAGACCCTATAGACCCCAAACCCAAAACCCTAAATCCCAAAACCCTAGACCCTAGAAGCCCGAAGCCCGAAACCCCCAGCAAGCAAACGCCGGCCTCAGGCGCGTGTGATGCGAGGGAGACTTGCCGCGCCTCGACCGGGAAGAGGCCACCGAAGGGTGTGCCTTGCGTCGGGTTTAGGGTTGTCGTGTTTAGGGGTTTAGGTGCTCAGGGGTTCAGGGTTGGGGACTTCGGGTTTGGGGTTGTACAGGGTTTAGGGTTTTGTAGGTTCAGGTTCTGGAGTTCATGGTTGGGTGTGGGGCACTTCAGGATTTGAGGCTTTGCAGGGGTTGAAGGGCTCACGGTCATTTGTAGTTCGATTTTGTTTGGGATTAAGGGTCATATATGTCTCTAACTTCACGAACGAATAACCAAGAAGTGCTAGCATTCGTCATCGCAGTATCTAGCTTCTGCCGCTCTCTATCCTTACGTATACTACTTGCGATAAATGCGTGGAGCTGTTGTTGACTAGGGTTTCTGAACAGCCTCTGTTTTCATCCCCCCCCTTTGTGTAGGGACTTTAACCAAACCCTGAAAGCCCCAGTGAAACCTTGTAAATACAGGCTCCAAGCACTGCCACAAGCATGGGAAGTTGCCTGATTTACGGCCTCGAAAGCTACACAGCCTTTTGTAACCCCTTACTCAACCCCAAGCCCTTACAACCCTGGGCGCCTAAGGACCTAAAACACATAGGACACCTAAGAATCCTAAACGCTCAAACTCCTAAACTCTTCAACCTCAAACCGCCAAGGGCCTAAACACACATAAAACCCATAACAATCCTGAACAATGAAACCTACTAAATTCTTCAACCTTAAACCCCTAAGGCACTAAACAAACCTAAAGCGCTCTCACACCCCTGAACTCTTCAACTTCCAACCCTAAGACCCTAAAACACCCCAAAATGCCGAAAAATCCAAAAAAACTTAAACCCCTTTAAACCCTTCAACCTTAAAGGTCCTAAAACACCTAGAACCTCTAAAGCTCCTCAAATCGCTAAACTCTTCAACTTTAGACCCCCAAACCCCGAAGGCCCAAAAACACCTAATGTAGGAACCTGATTAAGAAACCCTGGCCCTATACCCCCAAAATAGTAGGATTCATATAAGGAGCCCTAATAGAGGCCCCAAGGTTTCTTAATCAGGTTCCTACATTAAACCCCCTAAACATCCTCAAAAGCCTTAAACCCCTAAGGCCCTAAGGGCAGGCCTATGGGCTCCATGGGAGTCTCCAGAGCCGACGAGGGCACCAGCTCGGTGACATGGCGCACGGAGGTGCCTCCAGGAGACACAAGGACTCCCATATTCTACCGGCCTTAATAATTAGAATAGGGTTTCGGTGGATATAATATTAGGTCTGAGGCTTTAGGGTTTTTTGGGCTTGGGGGCTATGGGACTTTGAGTTGAGAGTTTTATGGTTTAGTTCTGGGCAGTCTAGCTGAGTCTAGCTGCTAGCTCAGTTTCTGCGTGCTCGGTCTAAGATGTTCAGGGTAACGCCATGTCGTCTCTCAAACCAAGGTTTTCAACACCCAAGAAGCCCGAAGACTCGCCCTGCACGCCTGAATTCCCGAAAGCTGTGGAATATACCCAAACTCCGGAGCCCCTCTGATCCGCTCTCATAACTCTTCCGAAAGTCTTCCCATGTTGACGCCCGGTAAGCCGCATCTCGCCCTGAACTATGCATACTGAACAATATACATCCTACACTTATTTGTCTATTGCATATCCTAAATTTTACATAAACCCTAAACCTAAATTTTACATAAACCCTAAACCCGAAACCCTGAGTACCAACCAGAGCCTGCCACTTCCTTCAGCACGGCGCCCACCGTCCGTAGACCGGTGCAGAGTGCCCGACAGCCGGTTGAACAACTCAGCCTTGGTGTGGTAAAATACATGAGCAATGTTATTTGTACATTTTATGGGGCCTTTTCCTTCAGCTGGGTTAGCCTCGCCTCTAGAATTCCATATCAGGAGGAGCCTGTTTGGGCCCAGCAGCACTTTCACCAGTAAGCCACCGTTTAGGGTTTAGGGCTTTCGGCAGGGAATTGTATCCAGAGTACCTGCAACTTACGTTTTGTGTTTGTAATTGCTCAATGAATAAGAACTAATACCTAAGGGTTCGATGTATCTGTCACATTACATTTCACTCGAATTACATGCCACGGCACGGCAGAAATACGCACCTGCATGCGCACATACACACATTGCACACATGCATGCATGCATCTTCTACATTCTAGCTTACACTTACTGTAGATATAGTTACTTGGCGTGCGCACACACACAGGACACATGTGATTGACTACCTAGAACCCTCCCGGGGGACCGCCGCATATGCTGATTGTCAATGTAACTACATCCACCCCTCCAGCCACGGATGCATGCACCCACACACGGAGATGTGAGGTTAGACAAACAAAGGCAGAGACCTGTATACATGACCAGACAGACAGGTGGATGTTCGATAGATAGATAGATAGGCTGGCATAGACGGGCAGACACAGAGGCTCTTAGTTTGTTATCTTCTTGGGAGGTGCAAAGAAGAGTTTGCATTGCACGAGCACTACTGGCCTCAGTTCAACTCGTTCTACGCTGTGATCAGCTTCATACTCAGAAGCCAGCAAGGGACTTTAAAAGGCCGGGGCCACGATGGTGTTACCTTGCAGCTAGCAGCTAGCACAAGAAAATACATCTAAGTCTTTCGATGACAAGCCCAAAAGCTCATGCGGTTTCCGGCATACAGGAGGGGCTTCTGAGAGGAATCCCTAGCCTCACAACATCGAAATCCTAGAGCCGCACTCCCTGAACCCTAAACTTATCCTAAACTCAAAAGGACCTGAATCCCCAAAACCCTTGATCCCAAAACCTGCAGCGCTTTCATCTCTGAAACAACTAAACCCTATACACCCTCAACCCGAAAGCCTGCATCTTACAACCCAAACCCATAAACGCTTGGTCCGCCGGGCGCCCGCACCAAGCTGCCGAGACCCAACCAGAGCAATCCGAAGTGGTGCGCAAGGACGAAGTGCTGGAGCCTGCCAGAGCAGGGAATGTTGGGTTGGATTATGAATAATTATATTATATAGTAGGGTCAAGTACGGATTCAGGTCCGGGATTGGCATGCTCTAGATGTTTGGGGTTTTGAGTTTTCAAGGTTTAGAGCAGTACTGAGATGTATGCAGAGACTGTGGTGAAACCACGCTGCTGACAACGGACCTTCGGAAGTGCAAACGTTACCGGGCAAATCTAAACTTGCGACGACCTACTCTACTCTACTATGCTGGGCTATACTATGCTATACTATACTAGTCTATGCTATACTACAGGATGGTCCGCTATCCGGGACTCGAGCCTTGCAGCCACCATTCAAACTCGACGAAGCCATTTTCCCAGAGGGTCTGAAGTACCGCTGTGGTAAAAATTGGGGCTCTATACTAGGACCCTGTGGTTTGTAGAAGTGAAAAGAAAACGGGGGCCCCATGCGGGAATTTCTCTTGCATAGTACATAGTATAGTATAGTGTACAGTACAGTATAGTATAGCAAGATATAGTCTAGTCTAGTAACAGTATATTAAAAGATTCAATTTCAACATCGTCAACCTGTGACAGATAATTACAGTCTTCCCCTAGAACCCACCCAACCAGCCGTGAAAGAAGTCGGGCATACAACCCTAAGCGGCTTAGGCTGAGCGGCTGCGCCTTACTCCCTCTCGGCAACAAAAGCCCCGGTGAACTAGGTGTCGATTTCAACCGTCCCCAGAATTAACGATAAAATTAGAGCTCCATATATTGCAATGGCGGAAATTAACCAACAATCCCAAATCGACACCTACGGTGAAGCATTGTTTTGGGATCTTCGGTCAAAGCGATCATTGCCCCCAAGGGCTGTCTCCGGTAAGACCCTTCCGCGGCGGACCAGCTGCCAAGAACTCCTGATCGCCAGTTTTCTCTTGTCGGGAACAGGGTTGCTTCAGGGTTTAGGGTTTATAGGGGTTTGGGTTTAGGGTTTAGGGGTTAGGGTTTAAGGTTGAGGGCTGCGGTTATGATAATGCAGTAGACAGAGTTAATATACACCATGCAATGCTGGCCTATACTATACTATACGTATACAATATAGTGTACTATATACTATGCTATGCTGGTATACTATACTGCACTATGCCATACTACACTGTACTACATTATACTGTACTATACTGTACGATACTATACTCTACCTTCATAAAACATCCTCGATGGTGGATGGTCGGGTTTAGAATCACGCCGACACTTTGTCGGAAGGTTGCAAAGCCTGCGGACGAAAAGGAGCCACTGACGATGGGTGATCTCTACTTGTCCTGCCGAGAAGTCAGAAGCGAGGGTTTAAGGTTGAGGGCTCCTAATCTGCAGGCCACGAGGGTTGATTATTGTTGGTTTTCGAAGTTTAGGGTTTAGGGTTTTAGGGATTTTAGGGTTTAGGGTTTTAGGGTTTAGTTAGGGTTTAGGGTTTCATCATCCCAACAAGACCAAAGCCGCTTGCTGGCGTCAGACTGCTTGAGTTCCAGTGCCGGGTCAAAAGCATAGGGCATCAATGGGAAGCAATCTACAATGCCATGAAAATGAGATTTCCTTCAGGTGAGCCTCGACATGGATCCTTACCCTAAACCCTACCCCTACACCCTAAACACTCAAACCCTAAATGCCTAAACACTTAATATGAGGAGTTCTATACAACACATCCCGAAAAAAAAATTGCAAGTTCCTGCAGGCGCCGCAGGAGCGATGAGTTCAGATCTTCTGGCACTTCGATTTTCCTGGGAGCTGGCGATTTCGGCTTTCAGGGTTTGGGGTTTAGGAGTTTGGGGTTAGGGGGTTTAGGGTTTAGGGTTTAAGGGTTTAGGAGTTTGGGGTTAGAGGGTTGGGACAATTTGGGGGTCTAGTAAACCCGAAACCCTATCTCCCTTCTCCTTTGGAGCTCATGGTTTCGCATTGATGGCTTTAAGGACAGGGGCGCGCAGGGCCAGGGTCAGGGTTCAGGGTCGACGATTTAGGCTTCTAGGGCCAGGGGACCTCGTGATAGGAGTTTCAACACGGTTCCCTGCATAGACAACAGAGATACGTGCTGTCGATTGATTCGCTGACAGGAAAGACGGTGCAGCCGCTTCGCACACCCGGAATTCTCATGCCCGCCTTCCATTCCGACTAATCCCTGGCCCCTGAACGCAAAGACAATCATAACAGTCAACAGTATGCGGTATGGAGCGGTTCCCTGAACCCCAATTCGAAGCCGAACAAAGCATAAGGAATTCAAGAGCTCTTCGTCGAAAACTGAGACAGAGATGATGCTGTTCTCGCGTTATGGCCCGGCGTCGCAGCCGCCAGGTTCATCAGGAACCTGGGTGCAGGAGGCGAGAAACATGCCCGTGAGTTTGACGTTATCCGGGGATTGGTTGGGCTTGCGGGCCCCTAGCCCTAAACCCCAAATCCTAAAGTCCTAAAGCCCCGAAAACCCTCAAATGTCTGTATGCCAAAATGAAGGGGAGCTTCAGGATTTGGCATGAACACCGTGGGACCCACTGTGGCATCCATACGACACTTAACTTTCTTTTCAACAGATCCTTAATCTAGTTCAGAACAGGTCAGTTAGGAGTTTAGGATATAGTGTTGAGCCCAGACCACCTGAAGTACCAGATGACGAGGTCCCAAATGCTAGCTTGTCCCAGCCAAACCTCACAACCCCCCCCCTCTTGTGTCCTTACGACCGAACGACCACCGCTGTTTTTGAAGCCGAAAAACTGAAGCCTCTAACCCCTGCTCCCCTGAACTAAATCCCATAGCCCTGAAGCGAACTCAAAGGCTCCAAGAACCACCAGAGTTGCTGAACCCATGTAAGGCTTATCCCTAGACCCGAAACCCTCAACCCAATACCTAGACAGCAGAAGTACCCCAAAACCCTGAACCCAAACACCTAAACCCCAAAACCAATTATACCCCCTTCAATACCCTTCTCTGGGAGCCGGGCTCCTCCTCACACTCCATTAGCTTGGCCCAGGATTCTCCATCCTGGCCGCAAGGCAATGTAGGGGCCTTAGTAACTAGAATAGGGTTTTGGGGCCCATTTTGCTATAATTGCAATAAGGACCCCTCACAACAGAATTGGGGCCCCTATATTAAGTGGGTTAGGGTTGCATACGCAACCCGCCCCTCAAGTAAATCAGCACGCTGTGCCAACTCTACATGTAGCTTCTTGCATGTTTATTGTGTCTCGGTCTCGGAGACCGTTCTAGCCGTCGTCGTCGATCTAGTATGAAGCTGTTCGTCGTTCCACCGAAGTATGGCAAGAAGCAAGAGAAAACCATGGAGGCGAATATCCATACCACAACCCTAAGGGTCCATGTACTCATATAGTATATACATTGGCCTTAAAGTACTCCCTATATAGGTACATTGGGCCCAAAGTATATACTATTTGGGTACATGGACCCTTAGGGCAAGAACACAATCACGCCGCAATACGGGCAAAATCAACGGAACATCAATCGCATATGCACTTAATACTTGGCAAATCAGCGACTCAGTAACGTACTTATATTTAATTTCTCATCCAGGTATCGGCTCATTTCCTTAATTACTCATGTATTTAACCATTTGTAAACTACGGCATGTATCTACTTACCCCCTTACTTTGAAGTCGTTGTTATTGTTTTTTCCTGTGAGTATTTGTTAGTACTACTACCAGTACTTTCAACTTTTTTTATGGCTAAGAGGCGCCTCCAGGGTCAGTTCCAGACCTTTCGCCTCCACGAAGCCCACCAGGAAGTCGGCCAGCAGGGGATCCCCTCGATTTCGAGCCTTCGGGGCTCTGGACTTGTAGGGCCCTTGGGATTATACAGGGATTTGGGTTTGGGGGTTTAGGGTTCTTGAGATTGAGGGTTTTGGGGTTTAGGATTTGGGGTGTAGCGTTTTTTGAGGTTTAGGGCTAGGGTTTTGTTTCTTTTGGGGTGTTGGGGGTTTGAGGACATGCATGTAAAGAGGGAGCAGTACGTTGGCAGCAAGGTCGTCCAACTCATAATCATACTTAAACCCTGAATCAAACCGTATAAGCCTAGTCCCGCGCGCATTGGATGGAGTTTCATACGCTTCTGCACATGATGTTACGTGCCTTCTCCAGGGTTTGGCCTTCAGTTTCAGGCACAGCCACCCAAAGAGAGTTGCAAATGGGGGTATATTATACAAAGCTATAGTAAGGGACCCCCCCAAAAAATCCTACTCTAATTATTAAGGTTTTGATAGTACATCGGTGAGGGATCACGATTGGAAGTGCTTGGTGGGCGTCCTGAGATTCGGGCTTTCTTGCCACGAAGCCAACACTGTCGGGCGGTGCCCGTGGGCGGGGTGGCACAGGTATCGCTGGGATTGATGGGTCCAGAATGTGGAAGCCTCCGCACTCAGAGACTCCAATATCCCTGAATCAACAAATATACCTTAAATCAGATTAGGGCTCCTACTATAATTTCAGGTATATCCCTTAATCAAGGAATATACCTTAAATCATTTTAGGGACCTTATACTATAATTTAAGGTATATGCCTTAATGAAGGGATATTGGAGCCTCTGGGAGCTCAGAGACGCACACTGAGCGCTGAGGGGCGGAGATCACCGCTGGGCACAACTTCGTCGAGAGCCCTCTGGCCGATCCGCCACCACAACCTCGCTTTCTGGCTCTATAGGGTCTGGGGCTTTTAGGGTTTAGGGTTTAGGGGTTTAGGATTTAGACGTTTATGGTTGAGGGTTTATAGGGTTATTGGAACTCCATTCTGAATCCTCGGATATTGCACTTAGGGTCATAGGGGGCGTGGCTAAAATGGCTGAAAACTCCACACAGGCACGGTTTCGGAATCAGGGCCCCAACACCTTGACCACAGAGTGCCAAAACTTAAAGCCTCACACCCTCATCGATCACTATTGAACACGAGGCCGAATCAGCCCACGAACCCTGAACATCCCGAAATTTATCCCATGACCCTAAACCTTTCCCGGTGCATGAGGGGGAGAACATGGGCCGGCCTTGAACCATGACCCTAAACCCTAAACCCCAAAGCCTTGACTACGACCAGAAAACTTTGGCCCCCACTGTCCTGGTAGAGCATCTTCTTTCCTGAGGCTGAGGCAGGTGCAGCGCAGGTTCGGGGCTTAGGGTTTAGGGGTTCAGGGTTTGGGGGTATGGGATTTAGGTTTGGGGTATGGGATTTGGGTTTAAGGTTTAGGGGTTTTAGGGTTCAAGAGGTCCCTTTGTGGGATTGGGGCTTAGGGCTTTCTCAGGCATCCTTCAATAAGGATCCTACCAGCTACCCACTTAATTAAAGAATATACCTTAAATCATAATATAAAGGCCCCTATAATTTAAGGTATATTCCTTAATTAAGGGATATTGGGTTCTCTGGCTACCACTGTTGTGCTTTTCCTCTGTGGGTCGGGGCTTCGGCTTTACACAGCACGAGTTTGCCTTTAGGATCTTGTAGCGGCAGCAGACTTTCTCTTCCATGGTCTGGTGATATGCATATATATATACCTATATATATATACACACATACACTTATTTGTTTCTGTGTTTATGCATATATATATAGCAAAAACAGTAAGTTACCTAACACAGACACTGCCTGCCCAGCCACTTAGTATATAAGCCGGGTAGTATCGTAATGATAGATCTGGTCTTCGAGACGTACCACCGCCATTACTAACATATTCTTCCAAAGCCCGGAACTGTGTTAACTCCAACACCTCAATAAAGATGATGAACCCAAACAACCCTAAGCCCTGAACCCCAAATCCTATATACCCTAAACCCTATAGACCTAGACCCCAAACCCTAAGCCCTAAAACCCTAAAAATCCTCAACCCCCCCTGAATCATACCGAGCTGCGCTGGATCTGAAGTGCCTTCTCATTAGCCTCTGCTGCGCCCCCGTAGTGCCGCGATAAGTCCAACCGGAGCTCCTCAGAGGATCACCCGTGGGGCTCCAGGTTTAGGGTTTACGGGTTTAGGGTTTAGGCTTTAGGACTTAGGGTTATGTTTAAGGCTTGGGGTTTGGGGTTTAGGGTGTTCGAAGGATTTAGCGCTTGCGAGGGTTCAGGATTCACAGCAGGGATTGGGATTTAGGGTTTGGGCCTTGGGTTTAGTTAAGGTGTTGCGGCTTAGAGGGTTCAGGGCTTGCGGGGTTTAGGGCTTGGGGTTTGGGGGTATCCTGCAGCCTTCGGAAAACCCCGCTGTGACAATCCTCGTACTGTAGGGGGTTTAGGAATCAGAGCGGAACTTTGGGGGTTCATTATAAATATATAGGGACTATCTCAGCTTACTACTACTTATTCCGACCCCTGGAAAAAATGATCAAACCCCCAACTCCAAACTCCCACAGCTCCTTGAGGGCTTGGAAA
Organism: Symbiodinium sp. clade A Y106; assembly: GCA_003297005.1. Taxonomy (NCBI): domain Eukaryota; class Dinophyceae; order Suessiales; family Symbiodiniaceae; genus Symbiodinium; species Symbiodinium sp. clade A. The sequence continues at coordinate 147,693 of BGNK01000957.1, read as the reverse complement.
AACTAGCGACATCATCAGGACCGCTGAAACAGCCAGCCCCCAAAATTGTCTAAGTCCACACCATAGCCGACAAGCTAAACCCCAAAGCCTAAACTCAAAGAAATCTCAGTTTTGGATTCAGGGCTTTTGGAATAGGGTTGGCTAAAGCATCCCTAAACGGGTTCTATAAGGGATCCTGCCAGGAGTCGAGACCTTGACTGTTGCGTGCCAGTGGTGCTAGCTGCGGCGCCAGGAACGGTCGGATGCAATAGCCTCATCAGCTTCTAAGGCCCAGGAGTTTCGGGTTTAGGTTCTACAGGGTTAGGGTAAAGGGTGTAGTATTGTATATTGCCGATAATTAAGATAGACTACAGTGATATAATATGATACAGGCATTGACAAGACCACCTGGGCCATGGATAGAAGATGATGGAAGGAGCTCGCAAACAGGGTCTTCAGGGGTCGATATACCCCAAAATAGAGGATCCCTGTGCACGACCTCAATGATCAGAGTAGCCGCCGTTCGAGGTTTTTACTAGAGAAGCCTGCTAAATAGTATCTCTTATAACAATTAGTCTAGCATAAGATAGACAACAACCTCATTATTCAGGCCATTGCATGCTTCATGTAGGAGCCTAAATATACTTACCAAGACCATTTTGGGGGTTCTTTACTATAGTAACAGAATAATATACCTCAAAATCACCAAAACCCTGTTCTAATGATTATCTGTTATTACCTAAGGCGCCATTTTATCCCAAGACTCGCAAGCCCCCTCAGGACCGGGCCGAGCCCCCGTCTGCACGGTATCGGCCAAAGTGTCGAGGCGCGGCGAAAGGCCATGGCTCTCTAAAGAGTATTGAATCACTGCTAAACGCGGTTACTAAACGCATTCTGCTGGCTCCAGCAAGCTATGCTGCAAGGTGACGTCTAGTTTCGCTTGCTCTGAAAATCGCTTGGCAAACCTCGAAATGAGTACGTGGGCTGCGCGATTGAAGGCAATAAGGAGGTTAAAGAGAAATCCGCCACTTGAAAGCTGTTGCCAAGGACTTTGTGGGGAGGATCGGGGGAGGGGGGTGTCGGGAGGTATCCCCTCACAAAAAAAGCTGTCTTCAAAGATGAACCATGCTGGAGTATTTCGGCTAGGTGCACCAACCATGAAGCTACTTGAGTGCCTGGGAGCCCGACAGAGTTCGATTCGGATTTAGGAAGCACAGCATGCTGAGCCTTTATATTCATGCATGATCAGCCCTGCCTCGCAGCTGCGCGCGCTTCTCCTCTCGCCGGGGCTCGTCGCGCCTGGCCGCCAGCGGGCACTAGGTTCAGGTTATGTGACTGTTTTTCGCTGAGAATCGACATTAAACTGCAGTCCACTTGGGGTTACGACTGTCGGCGTCTTCAAGCAACCGAATCGGAGCAACCGTCATCTGTAGCTACCGAGCGAGGTATATGTCCGTGTGACTGCTATCCTAAGACCCCAAAGCCCTAGAACCCACACGCGCCATAAATGCCCCCCCCCCCCATAAACGCCGAAGCTGTGCAAAGTCCTTACAAAACCATTATTATGATCATGGTTATTGCTGCGATGATTGAAATTGTTAGCTCTACAGCTACTGTTGTTTTATTATTCGCCCCTAAACCCTAAACCCTGAGGACTAAACCCTAAACCCGAAACCCCTAAACCCTAAACCCCTAAACCCTAAGCCCTAAACCCGAAATCGCTAAACCCTATGAAACCCAAAGGACTACAAGGTCCCAAGCCCGAGCTCCGCTTGACCTCCTGATCGGGAAGGTCGCCGAAGGAGCCTCGGGAAAACGCAGCTCTCTGGGGAGTTGTTGTTGTAGGCTTCAGGGTTTAGGGGTCGGTTTAGTGCCAACAGATCTTACAGGTCCTGGATAGACCCGAGAGAGCAGAAGCCAACAGACATAAACTAGCCATCAAGTCAGAAGCAACAGCCGTAAGAGACGAACTTATTCCAACAGTCAACAGGAGGACGAGGAGGCTTACCAACACATGCTTACCTAAAAGTCTTCATGGATGTATGCACAGACGGGCTACTTACGCATATTTGTTTATAGAGATACAAGTGCGTACACATGGTTTGTCGATTTGTGCTTGCGTCATAACATATGACCTGGTATACCCTGTATATACACGCACATACATACATACATACATACATACATACATACAAGGATGCACATGTGCATATGTAGGTATGTATGTATGTGTATATTGCGTGTCCATAATATATATATATATATATAATTATTTATTTATTTATATAGAGAGAGAGGGTTGACAAACTTACCACCAAATAGTATATTGTGAAACTCCGGGGCTTCTGGCCGGACCTGACTCGGCGCTGTGCCTCGGCTGGAGCTGTAGAAGCCCGAAGTTTAGGGCTTTTAGGGTTTAGGGTTTAGGGGTTTAGGGGCTTGGGGGTTTAGGGGTTTAGGGTTTAAGGACAAAAGGTTTAGGGTTTAAGGGTTTAGGGGCTTGGGGGTTTAGGGGTTTAGGGTTTAAGGATAAAAGGTTTAGGGTTTAGAGGTTTAGGGGGGGTTTAGGGGTTCAGGGGTAGGAGTTTAGGGTTTTTTCAGTTCAGGTTTAGTAGGAGCTTAGGGGTTTCGGGGTTTGGGCAAACGCTTGCAATTGAACAGTTTGGGCGGTTCTCTAAATGGTTCGTGCTGAGGGATTCTGGAAGGGTTCAATGGAAGTTCAGCAGGCGTTGCTGTGACAGTGCTCTAAGGACTACCGCAAGAATTGTATGAACGCTGCTGAAAGGGCTTAAGGTTTGGGGACCAGGGCTTTTAAGGCTTGTTTTGGGGGAGTTGGGGTACGGGGCGTCTTTCAAAGAGTGGGCCCTGCTAAGGGGTGCGGGGTCAAGAATCAGGGAGGCAGTAGTGACCATATCCCTCGCCAGCATGCGGCAACGCAAACACAAACCGAAAGTAACATTGCTGAGTCCTGAGCTATCTCTATTTGCTACACCGTCGTCAAGAGCCGTATGTCCGTTGCTTACATCTGGGCCTCTGGGGAAGTGAAGCCAAAGCCGTATACGAGAACCTTAAGCCCTAACAACTGAAATCTGCCTTCCTGAACAAGGGGTTCGCTGGATTTCTCTTGCACAACAAGAAGATGCCAGAAGGTTAAGATACCGGGTAGACGGTGCCTTCAACATACATACAAAAGAAGGTTCCAAGGTATAGGAGCTACAGTTTACGACCCCAACAAGGTAAGTCTGAAAGTCTGAATGGGCAAGCACAGTCCCTTACAGATGCTCAGACCTCACAGTTGACCTTACACCATGAGGAGTTCAGGGCTTTTGTTGTGCACCCGGGGTTCACAGTTTCTTGATTGTTGTTGCTGCTGTTGACGCTGATGCTGGTGTTGTCATTGCTATTGACATAGCTACTGTGTTGCTACTGTTACCTCGATTGCGATTGCTGCTGCTGCTGCTGTTGCTGTTGCTATTGCTGTTGCTTGCAAAAGCCCTTAGGTTCATGGCCTGAGGATGCCGAGAGGCCCTCCCATGCTCCGGTCTGTTTCGCCCCTTGGGGAGTCGCTGACCACGGAGAGGAAAGATGCCGCGCCTTCGCTCGCCAAGCACCCAGAGGGCCTACTTCAGGTGTTTGGGGAATTTTCAGCGCCCCTGAAATCTTATGTTCCGCCTGTGACTCTTTTACAAAACTCATGTTTGTTAGTTCTTCATCATAGTTAAGATATTAAACAGTCTTGCCACGCTCGAACACAAGTATACGTTGTGATATTACTGTCAATACATTCCCTTTCATGACAGTAACATGGTCTAACATGCACATATATAGTGTGTATATATATATATATATATATATACGCCTGCATGCATACAGACATACTTAGTTACACACATCCATACATATTACATCCATACATACGTATACGTACACACCCATCCATCCATCCATCCATCCATCCATGCATGCATGCATGCATGCATGCATATACACGTGCATGCATACCTACATACATACATACATACATATGTCCATACATATACACATGCATGCATGCAAGCATGCATACATATGAACAAACATACAAGCATACCAACGTGCAAACAAACATACATACATGCGTGGTGCTGTTATAGGCACTGTGTGCCGCTGCTAAAGATGGCTGTCAAGATGAATATGATGATATGATTCACAGTCACGACGCTCGGTACATGTTGCGTTGATTCCAAGCCCCAGGCTATGCATACTCTATACGCCAAGACTACACAGCAGCGGGCCATTGCGCCAGCAAGTCCCTGAGCTTAGACGACGACTCCTACTACCACTACTACTACTACTACTACTACTACGACTACTACTACGACGACGACTACTACTATTATTATAACTACTACCACTACAATCTAAAAACAACAAACGGAACCCGTGACCCTTCGAAGATGGCGCCTGTGGCACCACCATAGCGATGGAACGCCAGCCGTGACGAGGTCATGGCCTGGTAGAAGTAGTGGTGCTGCTAGTAGTAGTAGTAGTAGTAGTAGTAGTAGTAGTAGTAGTAGTAGTAGTAGTAGTAGTGCTAGTGCTAGTGGTAGTAGTAGTCGTCGTCGTCGCGGTGGTGGCGGTGGTAGTGGTAGTGCTAGTGGTGGCAGTGGTAATGGCAGTAGTAGCGGTAGCGGTGGTCGTAGTCGTAGTAGTAGTAGTAGTAGCAGCAGCAGCAGCAGTAGTCGTAGTGGTAGCTTTATCAGTAGCGGTGGTCGTAGTCGTAGTAGTAGGAGTAGCAGTAGCAGTGGCAGTAGTAGTGGTAGTGGTAGTGGTAGTGGCTAGTAGTAGTTAGTGGTAGTACTAGCAGCATCAGTAGTAGTAGTAGTAGCAGCTCAATTCCGGACGATCCTCCAACTTTAAGCCTCGAAACCCATCTAGAAACAACAGATCACTTTCACTTTCTAGGGATCTGTCCCGCGCGAAATCGTGACGCCGCTCCCCGAGGCAATCCTTCGGATGACTGGGAGCTGACTAGACAGATTTAGGGTTTACCTCAACCCGAAGCAACCTACCCTTGCATATCTTATTTCAGGAATTCATAACAAGGAGCCCTAAAAAAGTAGGGCTTTCCAGGGTCGAGGAGGGTGTAGGCTGGAACGGGGTCTCAGCTTCTTGAAGCTTGGCCTGGCGGACACACATTGGTAGAAGCATGAACACCTACGGATAAAGGCAGCTGCGAGAAAGCGAGTTCCACGCCTTTCTTGCATCCCCCTTTTGGAGCTCTATCCTCAAGCCACCTACTTTGCAGAAGTTTGAGAAAGCATTTCACCGTCTGAAGTACGGCCCAATAATAATGCACATACTCTCACCAAATCATGTTGGCTCTGAGTTCTGACCACTCACCAAACCACAAGCAGGGCAGGAAGCCACAAACCCATGTCAAAGAACGAGTCATGTCTTCTGTAGCAAAGGCTTCTGTTGCGCAGAAGCTATACTTGCAACTACTGTAATCCGCAAAGCAACAAGCACGCCAGGCAAAGTATAAATATGTGCTCGTGATTCCGGCATAAGACAATCGACAACCTGCTAAGCCCTACACCCCAGACACTCAATGCGAATCGTCACCCTGAACACATCCCTATGCATACACCCCAAAAGCCCGAAACCCCAAAATCCGAAACCCACCACCCTAAACCCAACGCCCTTTGAAGAACAAGAGAACGCCAACAAGCAAGCGAAGGAACAAACAAACACACAACCAACCAAACAAACAAACACAGACACACACACACACACAAACAAACATACGCAAGCACAAAAAAGAAGGACACAACAAACAAAACAAACACACACACACACACACACTCACAAACAACCGAGCAAAAAACGCGACCAAACAACCAGACCAACCAACAAACACACACCAAAACTACAACACTCAAACAACAAAAACAACCTCTACACTTCAGATCTCCTCGAGGCGTTCTAAGACTTTCGAGAGCTTCGCCTGCTCCGGCACTCAGTGCTTCGGCGTTGAGGTTCTAAGTCAAGGCTCCAAGTAATTGCCTAGGGTTTGGGGTTTAGGGTTTTGGCTTATTAGGGTTCAGCTTGGCTCGGGTTGTGGGCATTCCAAACCACAATAAAATCAAATGCGCAATACATAATATAGGGGGGGGTTAAAGGCTTAAGGCTGTGAGCTGTGCTAAGCAAGCCTCGGGGGTGATTTTGTGCGTTGATCCCCAACTCAGAACGCTGCATAGTTCGATTTCCCCAGGGTTTAACTGAAACCGACAGATACTAGCGATTGGGCACTAAGATCCTTGAGAACAAAGAGCGTCTCAGTGTCTTACGTAGGACTTAGGATCGAATGCCCTATTATTCCTGGGTGCTCAGGCCTTTTCGTCTTGGAACAAACAGCAAACCGGAGACCTGAGCCCCCGGAATTAATACACCCCCAACCCCAAACTTTGCACCCGAATGGGCTGAGTACCCATGGGCCCAATAAAAAAGGAGCTGTGAACTCTTAAGGGTTATGCATGCCCATAACGCGAAAGATTACCTACAATTACCCAGACACAGGAAGACCCGAAATCCGACCCTACACCCTCAACCCGCGAATTGAACCTTCCTGAAGCCTCTATAAACCCTAGTCCCTGAGACTCGCCCGTACTTCCCCGATTCATCTTGCCGCCTGCGCGAGAGCACTGCGCTCCTCCTGGAGTTCGGACCTTTCGGCGATTCAAAGGCGCCGGACTTATTTGCCTTGTTTGAATCGGTTCAGGGTTTAGAGCCTGCAAGGCGCTTACAGGCTTCAGACTTCTGTTCTGGCTTTAGAGTTTCTGGCTCAAGGTTCTATTGGACATTGCCAAGCCTTTGCTATGGGGCTTTGGGCTTGCGGTTTTATTGTGTTGAGCGCCTTGAACGGGCTTGCAGGTTTGAATCAACAGCCTATTCGGTTTCGAAGGGTGCGGGTAGGAACTGGAATTCCACATCCGGGTTGCCTATGAGGAAGGACCCTACTGACAAGGTGGGCTATAGCAGCGCATCAGGCGTTGTTAGGTTCAGGTCAGGGCTTGGAATTGAGTCGAGGGCCGGGGCCGTCGACTTCAGATTCCAAAACCTTAGTCTTTGTCAGGCTTAGGCTCCAATCAAGCATGGATTCATGAAGATCCCTAGCCTAAGCCGCATGGAACCTAAATATAGCTGTAGCCATCATATAAGATAACACGAAAGCCGCTCCCGATCCCTAAGCCAAAGAGTTCAAACCGTCTACTACACCCTGAAACCATATACAAGCCCAGAAGACCAAAACCCTCAAACCCCAGGCTCCTGTCTAGTACAGAACTGACCTGGGCTGCGGGCAAACGCCGTGCATCCCCTGGCGCAAACGCCACGCAAACAACACTGCCTGGGCTTGGGAAGGGCGCTCTCTCTGTCTCTCTGTCTCTCTCTCTCTCTCCTTCTCTCTTTCTCCCTCTCCCTCTCTCTCTCTCTCTCTTTGAGATATGTATCTACATATGTATGTATGTATATATATATATATGTATATGCTTATAGATACACAACCACACATAGACATCTATCAAGAAAGTGTGTACTGCATCTTCCCTCTTTTCGGGTCTTAGGATGCTTGAGGGTGCAATGCTGCCGTCAGGCTCCACGGCATTAGGGCTTTCGAGTCCCAGACATATTTAGGGGGTCTCAGGGAGGAGTTAATCGTTTACGGTCTTGAGCTGGCAGGTCCAAGGTTTCTAACGAAGGCCCGGGGCCTCAGCCTGTGGTTGGGGCTTTGGTCCAGGATTGAAGGTTTAAGGGATATGGTGTAGGGGTTTAGGCATTTGTTTGTACTTCAGGTTTCTAAGGTCGGCCCACATCTGTCCCGATCTCCCGTGCCCTGAGTCGGCGCGCCAGGGCCCAACAGCTCTTCCAGCAGCATGCGCAGGGCACCTCAGAAAGGGACGGAAAATGAGAAGCATAGATATAGATATAGATTTATAGATATTATAGATTTATAGATATATATATATAGATATATATAGATACATATATATATATATATATATATATATAGATATAGATACGAGGATCCTGCAAGGCCATTTTGAGGGCTCGTTACAGGTCCTCGGGTTTAGACCTTGTGGTTTTTTCGTGAAGCTCTGCATTCCATGTTCAAGGCCGTCGGGGCCAAAGACAATACTCGTTTAAGGCTGCCGGGCTATGTTGAGCTGTCAACTTGTTGTTCAAGAGACTGGGGCCGGCGGCTTGGCCCACTAAGCTTAAAGCCCGAAGAAGGGTCCGTTGTTGAAGACTGCTTGGGGGTGCGGTGTCTGTTCTTTCATGGCAAGGTAGAGCTAGTGCAGGGTTGAGCATGCTCTGCGAAACGGTTCCTACGCCGCTGCCTGGGTCGCGCAGCTGCGGCGGCACCCGCTCCAACAGCACTGACCGCCGCGCCTGCCATCGAACATCATCGAACCATCTAGCCTGGGGTTCGGCTTCTCTTCATGTTGGGGCATGTATGGAGCGTGGAAATTAGGATTGAGGGCAACATGTTTCGCGGACCTGCAACGTTACGAGACCTAAACTCGAGATCTCGATAAATTTTATGTAAAACGGTTCTGTACCTCGAGCCATTACACAAAGCCCTGAATCAGAAACGGCCTGCTCGCGGATCATGTCCATACTGACCTGGACGTAAGGCTGCGGCGGCTGGGCCTGCCACAGGGCTCTTGGGTCCGTCTTTCGTTTAGGGCCGAGCTATGCAGACAGTGACAAGAGGTTCAGAGGTTGATATGTGCAAACACACATTACAGACAAAAACAGGCGTACCTTCAGCCGCTATGGGCGACGACGAAACACCACTATGTTTTGTTGTTGGCTTTGTCGTTGCCAGCAAGACTTGCCAGCAACACTTAAACTTGGATATGTCTCTATTAGTAGACATCTTCTCGCGTCCTATTATGGGACGATCAAAACCCTGGGCACACGGCCTGAAGCCCCGCAAGGTTCAGCGGGGGCAGCGGCGAGCATGCGCCAGAGGGAATGCAGCTGATGGGGTCGCCTTGCAGACGAGGGTTTGATTTGGCAAGCAGGTAAAGGCTCGGACAATGAGGATCCTGCCGAGAACCACCCCCCCCCATTGCCATTTAAACCAGAACCAATCCCTGTTTGCACGCTTTGGGCTTCCGGAGTAAGTTGCTTCAAACAACTTGCCATTCAAGTGTTGACAACTTGTGGATCGCAGGCATTCATTCTTGCAATGTGCCGGAGGAAAGGAGGCGGCGGGCGGCTTGTAATCCGAACGACCTGAGACCCCCAATCCATCTGAAGGGACACCCAGATCAAAGTACCGCTCGGGCAGAGCCTCCGCACAGCAGGCGTGGCGGTGTCACCCCACGGCTCCAGTTGATCTGGATGCTGTTAATGTCCTTAAGGGGGTGGCAGTCACCATGCTCGCAAGGTGTAGATTTTCAAGTCTTCGAGCCTTTCTGCTCACGGATGTTCACGGTATCCCAAGCTGCAAAGAGATGGCTTGGAGTGTAGATTGTTCAACAGCACTCGTTTCAATTAAGAGCGGTCCGAAGCTCAAAGGGCAGGCCAGCTAGCATGTTCTTCCGACAGTGTGCAAAAGTGCAAGCTTTGATCAAGCTCTTAAACAGGCATAAAGCGAACAACGAAGTGTTAAGGGTTATACCCAAGAACATGAACAAGCGCAAGTCCCATACTCAAAATAAACATGTAGCACTCCCTGCCCACTTTGAGCATCGGTTCGGTTTGATCTTTGCAAGTGCAGTCCTACGTTCTTGCGGTTGCGGCAGTCTCATGCTCCTTCGGGCCACATGCAGCCCCAAAAGAATCCTAGACTCTGTGAGGGAAAGACACCCAACTAACAAGTTCTAAACACACACTCGCTGCCATCGTAAAGTTTCGGATGCTGGGATAAATCCCTGAACCTAAGCTCTGAGAGACAGAGACAGCAAGCGAGAGATAGCTTCGATACAGGTTTCTCGTTTCGATTGTGACTTGGGTTCGCTTATCCCCTCGACAGTACGGTACACACTGTGGGGTGTTACGCTGGCATTACTGAGAAGTGGATAGTGTTGGGTAGTTGGGGAATCTTGAAGGCACGCAAGTGGGCGTCTTGGGACAGGGATAGGCGGTAGTGGAGGTGTATGAGTCGGGGTCGCGATGGGTATTGCGAGCAGTTAGACGTGGAAGTTCTGATTTGCGTTGTACTGGGATTTGAGAATTGGGGGACAAAATCGAGGAGGTACATGGCTCGAGGTCGTGCTGAACCGGGAAACAACCCTTCGAGCTCATGGCCCCTGAAATGAAAGAGACGCCGGCATCATAGAGCTTAGGGCTGAAAGGCTTTCGGGCCTATAGGGTTTAGGGATGTTTAGGGTTTAAGGCCGCAAACCGAGAACCCCCTGATATCAACTTCGCAGCCCTATAAAGGCCCTAAGGATTTTTAAACAGAAAACACACCAAATTTCAGGAAGCCCCTTTCCAAAAGCACTGGGTCCGAGGCCACGTGCGGCGAGTGGGGCTCTCTTGGGGTGCCCCCGAAGCTGGGGCTCCACCCTAAGATCAATTAGGGTCTATAAGGGCTTAGGGTTCAGGGGCTTAGGGTTTAAGGGTCTAAGGGTTTAGGGTTTAAGGGCTTAGGGTTTAAGGGTTTAGGGTCTGAGGGTTTAGGGTTTAGGGGCTTGTCTTGTAGGTTTTTTGCGGCCGGGTGAAGTAGTTGCGGTTTTGGGTTTCGGACTTCGGGTTTAGAATTTGAGGGTCTTTTTCTGCTCTGACATAACTTTATAGCGGGTAGTATTATCCAAAAAAGTGTAAAGTGTATCCACTCAGCAGGTTCCGTGGAGGTCTCATGTATAGCTCGCAACAATGCGGTCATTGGGTACTCGCATGTTTCAGGAACTTGTACACCCCTCGGCCGCTGAATCTAGTTGTTGCTTGGTTTGAGGGCTCTATGTTTACCGGGTAGCCGCTGGTGCGCCTTTCTCTCCGGTTTTGCAATGCAGCTCGCACATGCGAAGTGAGGATCCAAGAACATCGGTCTGACACGGGATACCCAAAACAGAAAATGAGTAAATGTCTTCAGGGTTCAGGGTTGCCTCAGCATGGAATGTCACGCCAGCCATGCTTTGCTGGCGGGTTGCTCTACTTCTCTCATTTGCCCGTTCAATAGACGCAGACACTTCATGCTCAAACCAGGTTTCCAAACTCCAAACTCTGTGCCTCAAGCCCCAAACTCTAAAGCAAAATGCTAATCACCAACTGCAAGCCCCACCCCCCCGGTCTCCAACCTCAGCTGTACTGCAATCCTTTTTCTTAGACCTGAAATTGCCTCTAATCCTAAAATGCAAATCACAAGACAAACCCTAAGATTTCCAAGCCCCCGAAACCCGACAAAAACCCCTTTAGGAGTTTATTAGTCTTAGGGTGTAGGAACCCTCTAAACCCTGAATAATTCCGAAGACCCCTAAGCCCCCTATACCCTAAACCCGTAGAGTTGTAAGGTTTAGGTTTAGGAACCCTATAAGCCCTAATTAAACCCCGAGGTGCTAGGGTCCCCCAACTAGGAACCCTGGCCTATGCAAGTAGGCCCGAGATCCCGGCCGGGGCGAAGAGGAGGCGAGAAGTTGGGGTTCTGCGGATTTTCCTGGGGTCGGTAGCATTGTCTTCTATAGGTGCTGCAGTTTGAATATGATTCTGAGGCGTAGGTTGTCAGGAGTAGGGTTTAGGTTTGTCAACATGATTAGATGAGAGTTTGGGGGGGGGGGGGGGAGGCAGTATAGTCAGACTAGTCCTGTTAGCAATACTGGTGCGGGCCCGCGATGCGACTGCACTTGCTTGGTTAAGCACTGGCAACGTCTTGCTGCAGCCCGGGATGCTGCAGCGTACTGTCGCGGAGTCATCACCATGTTGCCCACCTCTCAGGCATCAGGATGTGCCGGAACTTACTGTTAATTTAGATTGCTCAGGGATTTCATCCTGGGTTTATAAAGCCGCAGGGTCCTGGGTTCATAAAGCTGCATCGTGGTCCACCAATGCCTGCATCCAGCTCTTGCCAATTCAATATCGTGATTGCATAAGGTCGTACGCGAAGGCTTCCAGTATCCGAGGTCTTTTCAAGCTGCTGGGCCGTGGGTGCAAGGAGGATGAGGTTCTCTCCCAGCCCAGCAAAGTCAAAGATCAGCCAGCACAGAGCGTGCGATGAAACCGGACACCCTAGAGTTGTAAAGCAGCACCAGAAGCTGTCTTTCATAGCTTCTACAGCCTCATGACATATCTGCATCATTGCCAGCCGCTTGGTCTCATCATCTGACCATCGTTTAGAGATATGATGAGCATGACCACTCCTGCTGCTTCTTTGTGGTCACCATCATTAGGATTCTTCGACTATTCAGTTTAAAGTCACATAACTGCTGATACCAAAGAAACGCTGCCAAGCCGCTATTGGTCCGATCGTCCGGTTCGGCTGCGGCGCCAGGCTCGGACTCGAAAACGCACGACCTCCGTGGTCGAAATCTTGAAGGTTCAGCGCTGCGGAGTGAAGGTGCAATTACTTAGCCGCCCTTGGAACCAGAATACACATAATCTTATTTATCCCCTTAAGTTATAGTATCAGCAAAATAAAACAGAATTCCTAAGAGCAGTGTCGGTTAAAGGGTTCTGACTCTAGGCCTTTGCAAGGGGTCAATTCAGAGTCGAGGAAGCTCTAAACCCTAAACCCCCAAAAAAGCACCAAATCCTCGGATCGATTGATCCCCGTCTCTGAGTTCTGTACGTGCAGCTGTTTGCAGGTGCCGAGATCCTTTCAGAAGCTTAACGTCTTAAGGGTTTATAGGGTTTAGGTTTAAGTTCTGGTTTTCGGCTTTCTAGGGTTTTGGTGTTGGTTTGAGGGTTTAAAGCGTTTAAGGTTCTAAGGGAACAGATTGCTGTAGTTGTCCGATCAGGTCATTGTGAGGGTAACTCACGAGACATAGTCTTCCAGCTCAAGATCTGGGGGTTGTTGTCTAGCGGCTCGGGGTTTAGAGGTCTAGGCGCGTAGCCTTGCGATTACTGGTCTTGTCGCTGCTGTTGCGCTTTACTAATGCTTTCAAGCATTGCATGGGCTTTTGTAGTAACGGGGGCGAGCAGGATATCTAGCTGTTCTTGTGGCAGCTGATGCCGGGTACAGACTGAGGTATTTCCTGACTGGTTATTTCGGAGGGTGGCCTTCGGTTTTATGGCTTCCGGATGTTGTACTTGGGGCGGTTAGGGTGTGGGCTAAATATGCGACGGGTATACGCACCGTGATGACACTGGTTCTTTCCCTGAAACTTCCGTTAGGCTCCAGTTGCCCAAGCAGTAGCTCACTACTCAGAAATCGCTTTCAACATCCCAACAGCAGGTAGGCCGGTACCCCCTTAGTGCAAAGGTCTAGAGCCCTGTGTTCTTTATTGGTAAGCATATACAGATGTAGACGGCGTATCATAAGTTGCGTGTGTGTGTGAATATGTATATGTATATGTATATGCATATATAGTGGTGTATGTATATATACATATACACATAGAGGTCCTGCATCGTAGGCGGCATCTATTGCGGCATCTATGGACTGCAGGCCATCCTCCAAGCGCTCGGGATTGATTACCAAACTGGTAGTTCTCGTTTAGGGCTGTGGGTTTACATAGGGGTTTACGCGTTCAGGGCTTAGTAATTAGGGTTTAAGGGTTTAGGCTTTAGGGTTCAGGATTTTGGGAGCAGTTCTCTGGATTCGGATCCCATTCTGGAATTTCACAATGGACAACTAGGGTTTACGGTTTAAGTCTACAGCTTGATGAGAGAGGAGGCTTCAGCTGTTGCTTCTCCGGTAACTTTGCACTCGTGCTCAGGATTCGCTGACTATGTATTGCTCGAGCAGCTCGCGCTGCTGCCCTGCATGTTTTTCAGCAAAGCTTCCATGATCAACATCCGAGAACTGCAAAAGACACCTGCTACAAGCCTTAGCACCGCAGCAACTGTCGCAAACGGAACGCTGAAGCTCAGAATCCAAACAACCGCCAGCAACGATGCCTGCTGGCAACTTTCACTGAGCAAGGTGGCAGATTTAGGACGGTTCCTGCACATCGCCGCCAAGCCAGCTGCGACGGAGCTTCACGAAATGCTCGTACTCCTGCTAGATCTTGAGAAGTTGCAACACTTAAAGGAGCACAGATATCATCATCGATGAATCATTCCAATAATGACGAGCTGAAACAGCGGCAGCAGGAGCAGGAGCAGGAGAGGAGCAGGAGCAGGAGCAGGAACAGGAGCAAGCAGCAGGAGCAGGCAGCAGCAGCAGCAGCAGGAGCAGGAGCAGGAG